>JBBPPA010001080.1:0-14508 GCA_038091735.1 Leccinum pellstonianum
GAGAGATGGACTGTGGAGGTACCGTCTCGGGGACATTATCGAGGTTGTCGGCTTTGACCCACGAGATGGCCAGCCAATCATACGTTACGTCGAGGTTCATTCATATTGATTCCTACAAAACGATCGCTTTTGCTCACCATTTCTGCCATGACAGCGACGAGAGTGAGTAATGTCAACACTTGCCGGTCGAGAACGTTTAACGAACTCGCATTTTGTTTTTGACAGGGTTTATATCCGTCTCGCCAACGAGATAGTGACCGGTGAACAACTCATGGACGCGTTGCGCTCTACTACTGAGTCGTTCGGGATCGCTTCTGAGTTGTGCGTCGCCCCGGATTATCGCGGGAGTATACCCCGGTACTGTTTCCTCGTCGAGCTGCAGGGAAGATTTGGTAAGTCCTCCCCATCTCTTCATCCTCTTGTCCCCTGCTTGTATTCGGGAGCTAACCGACGATCACTCCATTAACCAGGTCCCTCGCCGACCAACGTCTGTCGAGACCTCCACGCCCACCTGGCACACCACAACGAGAACTATCTGCGCGACACACAGTCGGGCAAGATAGCTCCCCCAGTCGTGCGCGTCCTCCGGCAAGGCACGTTCGGGGAGTACCGGGACTGGGTGGTAAAGACGACGGGGATGGCTGCGGGGCAGATCAAGGTGCCGCTCGTGATGTGGGACGAGGGGGTGAGGGGGTGGTTTGGGGAGCGGGTCGTCGAGGAGTTTGAGTTTGTCTGAGATGTCTGAGGGTCTGGGGGCGTTGAGGTTGGGGTGGTGGTGAGTGGTGAGTGAGGCAATGTGTGTGTGGACGGCCTGGGACGGCGTTAAGTGATGTTAATGCATATGTTTTCTGTTTCTCGTCGTATGCACTGACGTATGTATGCAGACACATATTATACATATAATGATCTTTCTCTCGCCTTTTTTTCGTCGAGATGATTTGGCACGTAGAGAAAGCATCGTGTCTGAGGTCTCACGTCTTGTACCCCACTTCCAGGACGAATCTCCGCCCTCGATACTTCGTACGTGTCTGCATGCATGCACGTCGGATGCACGAGGGAGGGGCCGCCAACTCTTCCGCGCGTATGTCACGGTCCGTTCCTGGCCTCGCCTCGATTCGCCTGGTCCATTCGGTCACGTTAAGGCTCGCACCCTCGATCGACGCGAACATCGGACAACACAATTAACAGGACCTTGAAGCCTCATAAAACTTCCCGACGCTATGGGTTTTGAGATAGTTCACTGCATCTAAACGCCACCCAATCTGACACGACTACTGCACGTCGACCGTACGAATGCTCTCCATCAACTCCTCCAATGGCGTCTCCGCCCGAATCTGCGCCTTTATGAAGCTGTCCGTTGCTACGCGCCTGTACTGCTCTCGCCTCTGCAAAGCAAGCAGCAGCCCACCAAACGGTTGCCTGAGTCGAACGACGAGCCGGAGTGCGCGCGTCTCTAGATCAGATTGTGGAACGCCCGGGCCGTCTGAGAAATCCTGGTCGACAAAGGTAGAGACCCATGGATAGACGAGAACTAAACCGTGCATTCCTAACAAGTCATCCTCGGTCTCGACGCGGAACTCTCCAAGAATCTTCGAAGTCGCACGATATACGGGATGGTTGAGATCAGCATCACGTTCCGAGGAGCGGGCGAGGTTGGCGAGGGGAAAGACGAAACAAGAAAGTTTCAGTCGACTGGCAACAGTCGATAGAGATGGGAGGCCATAGAGTTGTTGATACAGTTTGACAAGTGGCGAGGGATCGGGAAAAGATGATCGTAATGCCCCGATCATCCTATCCATCTCGTTAGTCTCTATCGGTCGCGGAACGTGAGGGGGTTCGATTTGATCGTAGACAGTGAGGTCTGCAGGGAGGTAGCTGTTGGTAGTGTTACCCGAGGTTCCAGTCCAAGAGAGAAGCGTGACATCACCCGACTGCGTCAGGATGTGTTCGAGGAGGCGACGGACTGCTCGCTTGCCCTCGCCATATATGACCGGGAGTGAGACCTCAAATATTCCAAACAAGGAGTACGCGATGTCCTCTTCACGCGTTGTCTGACGCTTAGAAGCCAGGTACAGCTTCTCCCGCGCGCGGTCTACCCCTGGTTCAATCGTAGCAAGCCTCTCCGTGACAAACTTGGTTGCCCGCTCCATCTCCGAGAGAATGATAGGCGATTCCTTGTGATTGAACAGCTTCACATCGAGATAAGGTTTCCAGTCTTCCGTGTAAAATTGAATGACCCTTGAAGCAACGTACTCCTGGTACGTCCATCCACGAGTATTCCAAATACTTTTCCACAGATCACCTTCTTGCTGCGACTCCGAGAGCACGCCAAGGAGATGGACGATCGTGAGTGCCGCACGACAGTACCACCGAAACATGGCGACCACAGATTCTTGTTGAACCCCCTTGTCTGCTTGATTGACGCAGCACGTATCGCTCCATGCCCACCGGAAACGGAGAGATTGGACCAGATTACAGAAATTGACGAGCTTCTCGATTGTAGGGGATTCGGGAAGTCCATAGATCGAGATGTCCTCGACCATCTGGAATGTCGGCTCGGGAGGCTGCCACCTGTGTGAGAACATCACGTATTGATAGAATTTCTCCACCTCTTCTTTGATGCGTGTCCGGTCGAGACGATGATGGGTAGTCATTGCAGACCGAAGTTCGTCGAAGATCGGTTGTTCTTCGAACGCAGCTGCCTGCTGTGTTTTATCACAGAGACGACCAGTGACGGTGTCGATGAGCACGCGGGGTATGTCACGGATAGTGTCGTCGACGACCTTTCGGATGAGTGGAGTCGCGTCGAGATATCGAAGCTCTGATATCAAAATGACGTGAATTTGTATTTCACGCAGTTAGATCCAACGAGCTCACCGCAAACTTGGGGTTCCGCTGAATTCTTTATCGTCGACAACATCATCTCAAATGCACTGAACGCCCCCTTGTAGCGGCCCATGCTATGTAATACGGAATGTTTCCTCTTGTAGCCTTTGTAGTTCGATGTGTCATGTTCAATAACCTGAATATACCATCACTACCGTCAGCTGCGCACACTGTGCGAGTCACTTTATACCTTGGTAACGCGGACAAGTTCCTCCTCCAGTAAACTTGCCCGCGCCTTGCAGCATTTGACAATGATATCGTTGAAGTTCGTCGGATCAAGAAAAAGTGTGCTCGAATAGTATACAATGGCCGCGCCATGGTCCTCAGCCATGCCAGCCTGCTTCTCAAGCTTCTTGATACAACGTTGTTTAAAATCTGCAGAGACTGTCAGACTGCTCTGAGTCGCCAATGAAACCACTCACTAAGTTCCCACTGCGGTCGATCATCGAATGCGTGCGTTTCCTCTGATAGTTCATCCTTCATCTTTCGGAAACATTCGATCGCTTCCGTAACACGATCGTCTTCTTCAAGCAAATCACAAACTGCCCGATAAAGATGGAACTTTGGAGACATGAACTGAATGGCACGAGGACTGTCAAACCATTTTCTAAACGACCTTGCAAACCCTACCTTGTCTGTGCCTCCCAATACCTCATCGGCTGAATGACAACGCAGCCCCATCCTGCCCCATCCCATCAACACGGTATTGGGAGGTGAACTAAGCGATAATATAGCAGAGTAGACTGAGAACGCCTCGATGTGTTTCTCCGCACTTGACGCCTCGTCTCCGATGGCCCGAAGCCGTGATACACATTGGTTCCTAAAACCTGACGGCGGTGAGTAAGTATACATACTACGAAATGACGCAGGGACTCACCTTCAATCCAGTTCCTGATTAACACATTGTGCTGCAGATCCTCACTCGTGGTGTTAATGATCTCGAGAAGAAGCTGTGCAGCATCATACACGCGACCACAGGCAAACATGGATTCACATTCATGTTTCTGCTCGTACACGTGCAGGGTACATTGAAGCCCTTGAACTGTTTGCTCGAGATCGCCTATTTTTCGTTCTATGGACACAGAAATGGGTCAGACAGTTGCTAATCGAAGTCATGATAAACGTACCCGAGTCTGCTAGGGCCCTGATGGTTTCGTTTAATTGATTGTCTGGGCGTTGAGAGGCGACGTCAACGAGGTGGGAATGAAGACATAGAGAACGTACTTGTGCTTTCATGCTGTGCGCGAAGGGACCGGTTGTCTCTGTCGGATGAATAAAGCTGGTCACGGAGACTTTGATTTATTTCCTCGAGACTCGCAATGCTCGTTTCTGACGGGAATGAATAACAGCACGGGGCAGTCAGCCGACTAGTAAACACACCTTGACTTGCACTCCAAAGATGCAAGGCCTCTACCGTGTCTCCGATATCAGTGTTTTCTGTCCTTAAGCGGCGGGGTTCTGGCTCCAGGAGAATCTGTTTGAGTCGAATAAGTAATGACATCTGAAGGAGTTGTGAAACTGACGTTGTCGTGGTAGTGTGAGGGAAGGATGTCCAAAAGATGTCGAAGGATGATTTTCTTCCCTGGAGCAACCGCTATGTCGTAGTTTGGTGAGATGGCCATGGGCGAGACGTAATTGGAGCCAGGCATTTTGACTGTCGCAAGGTGTTGGTGGGATGTAACGTCCCAGAGTGAGAACGACGAATCTCCGGAGGCTGCAATGAACCTCTCGTTGGGTGTTAGTGCGATATAGCCTGCGTCGCGAATGTTCCATTTTGAGAGAGTTGTCCAGGTGGACACCTCGAGACAGTGGATGTCACCTTTGTCAGACAAAACGAGGAGTTGCTGGCCATCACTTGTCCAGACGAGGCTTCCGTTAAATCCACAGCTTGCGGTAATTCCAACTTGGACAAGGAGTCGGCCGTCGCAACTGTCGTAGACACGAACAGACTCGACATTCTGTGTGGCTGTTGCAATGAGTCGTCCGTCGGGCGAGAATTTGACCGCGGACACGTTAAATTCGTGTGCGCATGGGGCGAGCAGTCGCTGGCCAGCTGGAAGTGACCAGACATTGAGCGTCCAGTCATCCGATCCGGTTGCAATTCTTGTCGAGTCGGGCGAGATGTCCAGTGCTCTCACCAGATTGCCGCTGTGCGCTTTAAAGCCGGTCACCTTTTCGTGATCTGTCGCGTTCCACACCGTCACTCGACCATCTTTTGCCCCAGCCACGACCCACTTTCCGTCCCGTGAAACTGCAAGGTCCCAAACACGACTTCCAGCGTCCATTGGCTTGCCCACTTCCTTGCCATCCGCCACTCTCCATCGTCGAATCTTTCCTCCGGTTCCTCCGCTCACGACATGCTTCCCGTTGGGGAGAAACCTGACTGACCATGTCAGATCCTGAACATCGATCTCGACCGGGTTCGCGCCAACGATGTTGGAGGTGATGATATTTTTACTTGATTCTCGAGTATCCTCCAGTACATCATCTTCGGCGGTCTTTGGTTCATTGTTTTTGTTCGCCGATTCGTCCACTTGTTGTCCGCTATCAGAGGGACCTGGGCTGTCCACCCCACTCGGTCCTTTTTCTCTTGTCAGTTCCCCAGTGCGCCAATGATGTTGCCCATGTATGTACTACTCACTGTCCCTCTTCGTCAGGCGTAACTTGGAAAACAACATACTTGGTAGGCTAGATTTGAGTGTGGTGTTCCTGATCGTTTCCGAGTCCCTCCGGTGCGCCATCGTATCACCTGACAATACACGTGTTCGTTGACTCTCGTGGGATAATGTAAATAAAGGGACGTACTTACAGCGATTTGGAATTTCGGGTGGGGAGCGTAGCACCGTCCGTCGATACTAGACCTAACTGGGGTATACCCGGGTGCTACCCGGGTAGTACTTATGTTCAAACGGGGGTTTGGAGATGGTGACCGTACCCGTCACGACCGTGACCGGTGACCCCCTCCCACCGCATGCCCTACCGCGCGTCCGACCGCGCGTCCAGGCAGTGGAAAATGCTAATGCCTCATCCAGTTGCACCCACCGCTATCGAAGATCTCATGGGCCTATGGCTGCTCAGACTGGGCTTTATGAGGCTTCGAGCTCAGAGAATCGACGCAGCCTGCAGGTGCCTCACCACGTTTGAATTTAGGGACCACTGCCGTAGCGCTGCCAGTGGAGATATACCCACAACTGGTTTGATCCCTTTGGCGTCCAATTCTCGCGTCCGACGAGTCCCGGTCAGCGAGATTCGGAACGACACTACGCCTCCTTTTCCACGGCAGCGACAGGCATCTTCATTCCCGCCTTGGATCTCACTCCTAGTATGCCGCGGTGAGGGTTTATATTTATACAAACACAAACTTACACGTATTGGAATGATAGTAACGAAGCGAACTGCTTCTTGGATCCATCCAGTGATCTGGGGTTCACTCAAACGAGCTTCGTGAGACTTCGAGTTCCTGTTCCATGATTAACGGCCTGTTATAGGAGTCTGGAACCGCCGTATGTTCAGGCTGGTGTTCTGTCGGCGAGAATATCAGTCCTGGGGGTATTTGCAAGAGGCTGTCCAGATACCTGACAAGGAAGACTCGATCCTTCAACCTGAGCTGACACAAAGACCTCTCTCTACATGGTCACAAGGGTTCGATATCTTTGGGGTTCAACGAGCCTATTCGTCTAACGAGTCAAGGTCGAAAATGCCCTACCCAGTAGCCCCCGTAGTCGTCAACCCAGATCACCCCGCCCTCCAATGGCGCTGTCAGGTATCTGATCATCATTCCGATGTACGCCGCGGCGAAATTTTATTTTTATAAACTCACACAGATGGACCACCTAGACCGATCCGACAATCCGAATTTCACTATATACCACACTTTTTTTTGTAGGTTTTTCCACCCCTTTACCACATCGTGCGGATCTACATTGGTTTCTGTACCGCTTCTCGTCGTCTAACCGAGACCTCCTCTAAAAAGAAAGATTCTGTTCCCGCGTCACCTCTCCCCCGGATCTGTCTTTCCCGAAACCGCCTGTCCCTGGCGTCTTACTTTGGGGTACAGAGACACGCGATGACCCTCGGAATGGGTGATCCATGAAGCAAGAACTTAGAAGGCAATAATAGAATAGAAGAAACGAGACAGATCCGACTCGATTCTCGACTCCGTTCTGGCTCTGGTTGCCTCTTAGCCTCTAACGAGCCTCGAGGTTCAACGTAACATTCACACTTTTATGGTTCAAGCTCAAGGTTCGACGGCGTCAACTCCAATCAAGTCTATTTGATTAATGCTCGACAAAGCACACGTCCGTACGTACGCCCAAGCATGCATGGACGTTACCATAAGTACGCCACGACCCTCGGAATGGGCGACCCGTGAAGAAGAAAGTGAGAATGGGAAGATCTCCCACAACTCTGTGGCGCCCCAGGCCGCCCCTCCATCACAAGCTCCGGCCCTGGACGTCAACGGCCAAGCCTCGAGGTTCAACGTAAGTAATGTCCGTGTTTCATGTTACAAGCTCAAGCTCCGAGTTCCAAGCACAAACTTACTTCAAGCTCAAAGTTCCGTGTTGACTGGAATTAAGCCTATTCGACAAGTTCTCGAGATACGTACGTTACACACGCATATATGCCCCAGTCTCGGTCCAGACTCCATCCAGACTCGAAGCCCATCCGTCCACCGATCGACACCGATCTCCATAGTCGACCTATTTCTCCATCTCCTCCTTTTGGTTACACGCCGGGACACTCCTGGGAGCGCCATTCGCTGTTTGCCGATCACCGATCACCGATCAGTATTAGCGTTCAGTCGTCCAATGGTGCTAATCGTCCAATCGTTTGAAGCACTGATTGATCCATTGATCCATTGATTCATCGGGTTCATCGGTACACCAGTCTCAGCGGTCCGATCATCATCATCTACAATATCAACCGACGGGTCGGCGTTCTCCGAAAGTCGGACAGACGACGTTCATGGGGCATTGGCCTGATCTCGATCATGATGGCATGATCAATGATGAGGAAAATCACGTGTCCACCCCTTGAGGCCTGAAGGCCTGACACCCGGTCGGATGGACCTCCCGAGAAGTCCTTGCGGCCTGCCTCGCTCCCATCGATATAGCCTCAGATCTGCACATATCACCTCACCACGCCTCATCTCGAGATCTCTCACGTACATATGTCCATTCGGCACGTCGGCACGTCACACGCCATCTCGCCGCGTGGGGTCAGAAGGGGACGGAGTGTTGTCAATGGGTGCACGGGGGTTGCAACAACGACTCGGATGGCATGCCGCGGTCCTAGGGTTCTACCTTATCTGGACGGGTGGGAGAACAACGCATGTTATCTATCGTGTTCTTCTTCTTTCTTCTGTTCTGCTGGCCCACAGGCCACGAGCCACGAGTTATGCAAACACGCAAACACGCAAATGCGAAACAGACCCAGAGAACAACGCAAACACGACGCCGCGTTGCAGACATTTCCTCAACAAGTGATCGTTTCGTAGCAAACGTTTGCCTCCGAGTCCCTCCTTCTGCAGGTGCCAGCACTGCGAGAGTTTTTGACATTTGCATATTCTTATTCGGCCAATGATCAATTGATAGTGCTCAGCGCTCAGCCCCCCCCCACATTCATTCGATACATTGGCTCGTCCTAAAAGAGTCACCAAATTGCTGTATGCAGACGATTGGCAGATATGCTGCGAGTTGCTACTGTGTTTGCCTACCCTTTACCTGCTCTCTTTCACCCCATCCCGCGGCTCCCTTTCACCCTATTCACATCACCTCCCCTCTCACCCAGGGCGAGATCCGGTGTTTCAAGTTTGTTCGTTCGTTGTCATTCCGTTCTGCGATGTGGATACATGTGTGCCCAAAGAGTAAATGAGAAAGGTCGAAGAGAAAGTAAGAGCCCAGAGAATGCTAGTGACTGTCCCGAAAGAAAGAAAAAATGTGTTGAAATCGAAGTGGTGGTGTTTGGACGCAACATATAAAACAAGTGAATTGCATCCGCGGAGAAAGTGATACGATAAAAGGAGAGGGGGAAAAGAGAGAAACATGTGGGAGGCGAGGCGCTGATCAGCAACGCCTTGAGTGGCGCTCGGTGAAACGGGAGTGGTGGCCACATCGTCCGATCGGATCATATGTTGATGAGTATACGATAAAAAACTTAATGCGTGCATGTATGTAATAAGGCCAGCGAGTGGAGAGGGTATCGCGGAGGAAATAGAGACATGCGTTTGATGCGAATGTGATTGTGACTGACGTGGGTGTAGTTGGTGATGGAAAGGAACGTGTAACTCGGTTCGTTTCTTTAAAAAAAAAGTGGGGATCCAGTCCTGATCGGGGCACGTGAGCCGTGTTATCGATCAGGATCCGAAAGACGCGGCGGCGCATACATACCGGTGATAGTGAGGATACATAGAGCTGTCACAAATCATGACAGGCCAGGGATACGAGGGAGAGCTCCGAGGTTGAGGACCCAGTCGCTGCCCGACTTTGGCTGTGTGAGCCCGAGAAAAATAGTTTGGTGCAAGAGGAGGTCCACGCGCTTCAACCCGAGGGAGAGTTCTGCCTCGGGTACAAAAGCGAGTTTGCAGCGGAGCCGAAACGCGGCTTCGACCGCTCGGCGGTCGGTGATCATCCTCTGCTCCTCGATAGTGAGCTGCTCGTTGAAGGCGTTGTGGATTTCTCCGAAAACGTCACGACAGCAGATGCCGCGTGAGTTCTTGACATCCATGTCCCAGGAAAAGGGGCCGTGCTCAAAAGTGATGAGCATCTTCGTCATAGTGCCGTTGGCGGCTGGTTTGCTAAGCTCGGTGTCTGTGAGCTTTGTGCGGCAGCCGCGGTCCTGGAAGACGATTTCGTCTACCTGGAATGCCATGTCGAAGCGGAGGAGTCGCCTCGATCTCCGTGGATCGTAGGGAAGCAACTGCCAGTGAAGATCGAAAGCAGGTGGTTTCATTGGCACTGCCACCAAAGGATCAGATAAGGTTACGTTATCACCGATAGCGTGGAAGGCGGCAAAAATGCCACAGAAAAAAAGGCGCAAACGCGCACTCACCCAAGCGCGATCCCGGGGGGAGGACGTTTGGGATGTTGTAGAGAGAGCTAGCTGCCTTTTTGTAAGCTAGGATCTCGCCGTCGCTTTCGCACGAGTCGTAAGGGTGTGCGTTCCTGGTTCCCTTGAGAATGGACTTCAGGGGCTTTGCGGGCTGTCCAGCAGTTGGATTGGCCCTGGATGACGAGGGCGACATGACGGGAGTCTCGGGACGACGCATATCTGCCCTCGTAGCGGGACGAATGCGGGCAGCGTAAGGCTCCTCTGGGAGGAGTGAGAGCTTTCTAAGCTTTGGAGTGTCGGGTATAAAAGACGGGCTGGTTGGGGAGTGACGTTGCTTGAACATGACGATCGTGATGAAATATAAAAGTGTCGTGGACGAACGAAAGCGGAGGCGGAGGGCGACGTGGAGAGACCAAAGGCTCTGTGGGGTGGGGCAAGAGAGGGTGAGAGGCACGTGCAGTGGGTGTGCGAGATGCGAACAGACCTAATAGGAGACGGCACCACGAGCGAGTGCGGTCGGAGTGGCCCGCGCAGTCTTGCTCCGGAGACCTAGAAAGGGGGCGAACGAGGGGGAGGGGATGGGATGTGAGGGGGGAAATACGCGGTCAGGTTATAAGTCCCCCTCGAGGTCGGACACGAGGCGGTCAGCCATGTCAATATATACCGAGATGGAACCCAATAGACTCTAGCCAATCATAATCAGCACACGTGATCAGATATACCAGCGTCTACAACTTCACAGACGCTTGCAGCAGTGCCGGGAGACTGGAGTCATCTTGAGTCCGAGCCCTGTGCCCCAGTTCTACAGCAAACTATAGACCCACGGGGATACTCGGGGAACTCAGGTACATCCCCCTTCCGTAGAGAACAATCCAGAAACCTGACCATATCATCGAAATCTTCCCTGGAACCAACGAGGCTGTGAGTTTTTTGGACGGCAAAAAGAAAATTTACCGTGCCCACCGTTGCCTGAACGTCTTCCATATGATGGAATCGCTCAGCCCTGCACGCAGCAGTGCAGCAGCAGCATATAGTAGCGCTCATTTGCACAGCATCCCGTTTTGGTAAACCGTGCGAACAAATCAAATTTCACTCGTCCGACGACGCACTCAACGATGGCGACGCACGCGCTGTTCGAGACAGCCTCGGGCTATGCCGTCTTCGAAGTCAAGCTCCATGACCTTGTCGGGTCGCAGACAAAGGCCGTCCAAGACTCGATCACCGACTTTTCAACATTCTCAAAAATGGTCTCCCTCCTCAGCTTTTCACCCTTCAAGAACGCCGCAGACGCCCTCGAGAACATCAACGACATATCAGAGGGTACGTACCATACCCGACTCATTTACCCCATCTTCTCACCGCTACCAGGCATCCTAAATGACCATCTCAAATCCCTCCTCGAGCTCAACCTTTCCACGAGCGGGAAAAAGTCCTCCAAAGTCAAGCTCGTAGTTCACGACGCCCCACTCGCCAGCGCCATCTCCGGCGGCACGGGCATTAAATGCGACGCCTCCGAGGATGCCCAAGAGATCCTCCGCGGCATCCGCCAACACGCCCACCGCCTCCTCAAGGGCCTCGACGCAACCGACCTTGTCAAAGCTCAGCTCGGCCTTGGCCACTCCTACTCCCGTGCAAAGCTCAAGTTCAACGTGAACAGGATAGACAACATGATCATCCAGGCCATCGCACTCCTCGACCAGCTCGACAAGGACGTCAACCTGTTTGCCATGCGCGTGCGCGAGTGGTACGGCTACCACTTTCCCGAGCTCGTCAAGCTCGTGCCAGATAACCACCAGTATGCACGGCTAGTCCAGTTCATCGGCGACAAGGACAAGCTCAATGAGGACAAGCTCCCCGAGTTGGCGTCATTTGTCGATGACGACGCGACTCTAGCACGCAACATCCTCGACGCCGCTCGCGGCTCCATGGGCTCATCGATCTCCGAATTCGATATGCTCAACATCTCTGCCTTTGCTGTGCGCGTCGTCTCCATCGCCGAGTACCGCAAATCCCTCGTCGCCTATCTGTCCGAGAAAATGAACCTCGTTGCGCCCTCGCTCACGGCGCTCCTCGGTGAGCGCATCGGTGCGCGGTTGATCAGCCACGCCGGCAGCTTGACCAACCTCAGCAAGTACCCCGCCTCGACCGTCCAGATCCTCGGCGCTGAAAAGGCCCTCTTCCGTGCACTCAAGACCAAGGGCAACACTCCCAAGGTGAGCCGCGTCTGCACGCTCTCATTTCTCGTCTCACGCGCGGATGACAGTACGGCCTTTTGTACCACTCCTCGTTCATCGGACGCGCCGACACTAGACACAAGGGTCGAATATCGCGCTTCCTGGCCAACAAGTGTTCGATCGCGTCACGAATAGATTGTTATTCCGGTACGTTGTTGGTCACCGTTTTTAATGATTATGGCCTTTAGAACCCACGTCTCTTAGACAATCCGACGGCCAAGTTTGGCGAAGCGCTTCGCGCACAGGTCGAGGAACGTCTCGCGTTCTTTGAGACGGGAGCCCCGCCGACCAAAAATGCGGACGCGATTCGGCGGGTGTTGGACAACCTTGCACTCGATGACGATGATGACGAGGAGGAGGGAGGGGAGGGAAGGAAGCGAGATGTGGACGTGGAGATGGACTCAGACGCCGAGCCAGTGTTACCTTTGATCGAGCCGTCGCCGCCGCCCAAGAAGAAGAAGAGCAAACACAAGGAAAAGGAGAAAGAGAAGGGCAAAGAGAAGAGCGACGGTAAGAGTAAGGAAAATGGCAAGGAAAAGGAAAAGGCGGACAAGATGCGGAAGAAGCGGAGAGCGAGCGAGGCGATGGACGTCGATGGCGATAGCGATGGTGAACAGGGGAAGGACGACGACGACGACGAACCGGCGGTGAAAAAGGTCAAGCTGTCCAAGGGGGAGAAGAAGGAGCTCAAAAAAGCTGCCAAGGCGGCCAGGAAGGCCGAGAAGGCCGCGGCTGCTGTAACTGCGGCGGCGACATCAACAGGAGAGGTGCGCTCGTCTTGTTCTCTTTTTACTCTTTTGGCTGTGATCCGCGCTGCTAACGCGGTCTCTATGACTGACAGGACGGTCGATCGGAGAAGAAGGGGAAAAAGGACAAGAAGGACAAGAAAGAGAAGAGGGAAAAGGAAAAGAAGGCATGAGCGCGGTGTGATATGGATCTACCTTGTTCAGTTTCCCCGCATCTTTTTCGTTGTACCCTTGTTCAATATCAATCATCACATTCCCGGTCTGCTGCATACACACGCGTTGAGGTGCTAGAGTCGACCGAAGGATAAAAATTACTACTAATTATCGAAATAATTATCGAAACAACCAATTAAGGAAGGTGGCGGCGATATTCCTTAAAATACCCGGCGGCTCGTGCTGTCGGGTGTTGTCGCCGATCTCTCGCAGGACACCTTCGACACGCTCAAACTATAGGTAGAATTAGTCTACATCAATGTAATTAGCAAGTGACTGGTATGACTTACCATGACCTGATTTGCGGCGGCCTGGGCAGCACCGGCTTGTTGAATCGCATTGGCCAGGGCGGCACCGGCTTGCTGGATCGAGGTTGCCTGGGCGGCACCAGCTTGCGTGATTGATATGCCAAGGTTTTGAACTTCAGTGTGGATCCCTTGAAGCTGCAACTTCGAATTAGTAGAATGAATGAATGAATGAATAAAATGGAAGTTACTTCTTGGTAAATGTCCTCCGGTTGTGGTGTCGCCGGCGGCGGGGTTGGCGTTGATGTTGGCGTTGTTGCTGGCGGTGTTATCCCCATTATTATTGCGCCGTTTGGGATGGGAGGCGTGGCATCTGAACGAATTAGGAAATAATGACATTAATACGGATACAAACTCACCACCAAAAAACCAAGGTGGGAATATTTGGTCTGGATCGTCCATCTGTATGATGAGGAAGGTGCGGCGCATAATACGCAGGACAGGGGGGTTTTTATATCGTCCCATGGTGTGTCCAACCGAGCAGTTGGAATGCACAAAACTTCATATATATATTCTGTAATAGGGGACTTAAATTATATAATCGAGTTGTATATGGAATATTCTACTATGGGAGCTCACTGATTGGTCCCCGTCATAATTCACGTGCGTTACATGCTATGTCATACTTTACATGCTACGTCACTTCACCCTCTTTAGTCTTCTCTCTGGCGACCTCCCCTCGCAGGCGTACCCACGACCTCGTCACAAAGGCCGTCCAGGACTCGATCACCGACTTTTCATCCTCAGTTTTTCTCCCTTCAAGAACGCCGCAGACGCCCTCGAGAACATCAACGACATATCAGACGGTAGCGTACCCTACCTGATTTATCTCCCGCTTCGTCTTACCACTATCAGGCATGCTAAACGACCATCGCAAAGTCAAACTCGTTGTTCACGACACCCAACTCGCCAGCGCCACGGAACGGGCATCAAATGCGACGCCTCCAAGGACGCCAAGAGATTCTCCGCGGAATACGCTAACACGCCCACCTTCTCTTCAAGGACCTTGATGCTGCCGGCCTCGTCAAGGCCCAGCTCCATTTCAACGTGAACAGGATAGACAACACGATCATC
>JBBPPA010001081.1:0-14483 GCA_038091735.1 Leccinum pellstonianum
CGACTCTGATTTCGCAGACACTCAAAACACCACACTCTGTGGAAGCAGAGTTGGCAACTGACAACGGAGCGGTGGAAATGGAATCTAGCACCAGCAATGCTAATGGAACATTGGAGTCGTCGAAGGATGACATGGCAGTGGACGAGAATTCGGCCGAGAATAGCTGCTAAGCTGGATGGATTCAGTGTAGTAGCTAGTGTAGACTAGCGTGTATAAACATGTGTCATCAGAGCCCCCACGCTGGTGACTGAGCACAGTTCAAACATGCAAGAAGGAACACCAATATTACCTTCCGCGTCAACGTCCTCAGCGGCCCTGACTCCTGAAGATGCGAAACGCTTTGAACTCAACCGACTGAGAGGTGTGCATGCATTGGTCTATGAAGTTCTGTCCCCCTAAACATAGTAACAAGCCAAGGCCAGACAAAGGCGCCAAGATGAAAATGTCGGGTCCTCGTCAACCCCAAACGCAAACCAAAAGCGACCGCTCGAGGTGACCCCTGGGGGTTCAAAGACGTCCACGTCCAAGCCGCTCAAACGCGACTCGCGTCTTGGGTCCTACTTCGAGTATGATCTGTCCAAGATGGTCAACTCCAAGGGAGGCTTCTTGGTCGATGACGGCAAGGAAGTAGACGAGGATCTTCGCGCCAAGGAACGTGAAAGAGAGAGGCAGCGCGCAACGCAGAACGCCGAACTCCGTGAGTTCTGCTAGCTATCGTCGCAGGACCTTTCCCGACCGTCCACAGCAATGTATCTCGATGCGTCGCTCAATCCGAAATGCAAGGAATGCAACACGGTCAACATTGACTTTACTTTCAAGAAAGTATTCAACTGTTTAGTTTGCAACAAATGTAAAGATCAGTACCCGGAGAAGTACAGTTTATTGACAAAGACAGAATGCAAGGAGGTAGGTCGCTCATCACCGTGGGTGTTGGCATGTTCACACACGCCCGACGCAGGACTATCTTCTCACTGATCGTATGTAAATCTGTTCGCAAATATGACCGTGTACTGACATCCCCTAGCCGAGCTACGGGACCGCGAGCTCCTTCCGCACCTTTTGAAGGCGAACCCTCACAAGTCGACCTTTGCAAACATGATGCTGTTCCTTCGGTATCAAGTGGAAGACTTTGCGTGGAAAAAATGGGGTTCGTCAGAAGCGTTGGATGCTGAATGGGAACGCCGGACGGAAGAGAAGAAAAAGAAAAAGAATAGGAAATTCGAGGAGGGACTGAGGGACCTGCGGAGAAAGACTCGCGAGGGCGTATGGCAACGGAGGAAAGATCAGGAGCACAAGCACGCGTTTGGGCCTGTAGAAACAACTGACGACGGGTATGGACAGCAAATCTGTCACGAGTGTGGATTTACAGTAGATGTAGAGATAATATAAATGTAACATGTGTTTACACAGATACTTCAGGTTGCCGGTAGCGTGTCAACCTTGAAACAGCAATGTTGCTTTTAACGCCGGGCCGGAGGTCTTCACATTCACTCTCATCCCTTCCGTATGGAGGAAAACAACCAGATAGAGAGCTCCAAGATTTCGACGTCTCTTGAAGTCGAGCAAATCGAGGTGAACCTCTTCCGTTCCGTGACCTTGTTCGTGCCGGCTCGCGCGCGCGGTGTATTCGGCGGGCAGGTGATATCCCAAGCCATTGCATCCGCCACGAAATGTGTCAATCCCGCCTTTGGTCTCCATGTGAGTAGTAGCTCGTTTTGCGTTCTTTCAATTCCGAGAGCTTATTCATTGCGAACACTGGCAGTCGATTCATGTGAGGAGTGCCTCCATCTCACTCTGCGCGGAGCGATTACCGTACTTACAGAATGACCTTGAAAGTGCTACTTCATGCTCAGTGCATCTCCCGCGGTCCCCATCATATATTTTGTGGAGCGCTTGCGCGAGGGTCGTTCGTACAGTACCCTCAACGTGAAAGCCGTTCAAAATGGCAAAATCATCTTCCACATGATGTGCTCATTCCACATCCCTGAACCATGGCAGCCCTCACACCAGTGGCCGATGCCGGTTGGAGTTCCGAATCTCGAGGATTGCGAGCTAGAGGAAGACCTGTTCGGGCGTCGCGCGGCTCGGGACGATTTGCCCCAGAAGGCGAAGGAAATCTATCTGACTTATGCGGCGGTACGCGTTTCTCAGATGCCTGGATGCATCTTGTGACTCAGGTCTTCGCAGGAGCGCGCCAACGGCCCCATTGCAGTCAGGAGAATCCCACGCACGGTCACCGACGAGCATGGGACATTGACAAACATGTATTGGATGCAAGCAAGGACTGGTAGAATGGACGTTTACGAGACGCCGTATCAAAAAGTAAGAGTAGCCCAACCTTGTAAAGCGTTCCTGATTAACGGCAGATTTCCAGTGCATCTTGGCGTACATGTCGGATCTTAATTTGTATGAATTCCAGGAACATTGGACGAGGCCAGTGGGTTAACCATTGTGTAGCATTGGGATCGCGGCAGATACACTGAAACTAAAGGGGTCATCGAGTGGGCCAAATGCGCTTGCGATGAGTGTGCGTCTGTCAGCGGCAGATGAGCTTCGGAACTGATGATATTATTGATTTAGTCCACGCTGGATCACTCGATCTGGTATTATGAGTAGGTTTCTCGTGCGAACCGCTGTTGTTGGTTGGTGAACACGCCTGTTTTGCAGTGACGACTTTCGCTGCGAGGACGGTCTGCTCTACGTGGTAAGTCGTGTGGTCGGACAGGTGCACAGATTGAACTGAAGGACGACAGGTGGTGTGTCCGCGGGCCGACGATGGACGCGGGGTAGTGCAAGGAAGGGTAAGCTATTGGCATCAGGGCAGTGCGCGTGACGGGTATACTAAAATTGGTTACAGTTGTATAGTCGGTCTGGAACGCTGGTCGCTGTTACCTGCCAAGAGGGGTTAGTGCGGGCGAACCGTCGAGGAACAGAGGTGGCGAAACTGTGATCGAACAGATAGAAGAGTATACATACAAAGGAGAAGGGGAACAAAGGAAGGGACAATAAAATGAAATGACTTGTTATTGTGTACCAAAACGGTTCGATTGTTGTTCTTTTGTTCTCGCCTGGCGACGTTGGCGAGAAGCAGGCATGGGCACAGGCGTATAAAGCCCTGCCGCCAGCCTCCTCCTCGCCCGCATCTGGATTTTGACAATCCCGTCGTGTTCGTGTTCACTTTCTCCCCAGCAGCCAGGTTCGTTGTCCTTGTCCCGTTTCTTTCTACCGTATTGAATCTCTACTAGTCTGTCGGGTTACACCCAGCCCAGTCCAGTTCTCAATCCGATTCGTTAATTCCCGTCTTAACGTCTTCACGTATCCTTTCAGCGAGCTTCTCTCCCGCACTCATTTTATCGCTGCGCGATTCGACTCCTTCGTATTTTGTGTCTACTCTGTTGCTTGAATTGCTCGCCATGGCTTCCCCTGTCTCCCTCTCAGTCACCCTTACCCACGCTATCGCCTTTCTGACTCGCCCCCTCATCGTCTCTTACCCTGCTGCCACCGTCATAAAGTTGCAGCTCGTCCTCGAGGCTAACCTGACTGCCCTGTTTGCCCCCACATGGGCACCGGAAGAACCCCTCCGCGGCTCTGGCCGCCGCTGTCTCTCCCTCTCCCCAACCTGTCTTCCCCCTCGAGCTGTCTACTGTGCCTGCCTCGCAACCGGCGTCCAATGGTTCGACTGGATCGCCGCTCTTGGCGGTCGCGAGTTCGACCTCTTTGTCGACCCGGGCTGCATATCCCTTCGTTCTGACAAAGGTTCAAGACTTGTTACCATCTGGTCTGAGGAGATCGCGGACGCTGCTTCCCCTATCCTTCCTCCCAACGCCTACTCTCAATCCAAGACCATCGCTCAACAGCTTCTTGAGAGCGAGAGCGCAGACGACGACGAGATATTCGCGATGATCGCAGACGAGGTCAGCGCACCCACCTGGGCGACACCAGTCATTGATCACTTCCCGCCCCCCACTCGTTCCGAATCTCCCCTCTCCGCGGTCTCTTCCGATTCCCGTTCGAGCTCGCGTTCTTCCAACTCTGGTTCATGCTTTTCCTACGCTTCAACTGCTCCCACGGACACCTACTCGTCGGCGTCCAACCGACAGTCGTCTTCCAGCAAAGTCTCTCGTCGCGAAAAGGCCAGGCAGGCACGGGTCTTTGTCGACACCTCCAAGACAGATGTTACCCCTTACGATGGCGGGAAGACCACAGTCCTGACCGGCGGTGTCATGCTTGGCGCTGTCGCTTCAAAGGCGAAATCCCCAGTCTCGTCCTGGCGTCGGGTCTAAACCGCCCGCCCATTCGGCAACCTATTCACACTCCTTTACTCCTTTACGATTTGTCACATTCTGTACGCCGTTCATGCATGAACTCTTGGTGATGATTGATCCACCACGGACATCTATCATATCTTAGCATCTTCATTTTAACGTTATACCTTAGCATTCATCGCATCCATGTTTTCATTGATTTGCAGATCCTGATCGTTTGTAGCACATTCTGGTTTTCTTTGCTTTCTTGACCGTTGGTTGGTAGTTAGAATATATTTGTTGTAATGAATATGCGATAGCCACGAATTCGCAGTCCCACCCCGCTGCCTGAGAGACTCGAGCAACTTTGTGTTAACGCCGAGCTTGTGCCCGCATCGCCGAGGATTTGAGGTACATATAAGGTTTCGAGCCGATCACTCCGAGACCACGCTCGTCTATTCTTTCTCCCCTCCTCCCGCTGGCCCCCACAGGACACACAATCATGTTTTTATCATGTTTTCGTCGAGTCCTAGCTTCTCCTCACCACCTCACCAGCCGACGGCTGCTCGCGACCGTTGCGTCCGATCCCGCACGTGTTCCAATCATCCGCCATGACTGGACTCGCCAGGAAATCCAAAAGATATACGATGGCCCTTTGCTGAATCTCATCTTCCGAGCAGCTTCAATACACCGCCAAAACCACGATCCAGGCAAGATTCAGCTCTGTACCCTGATGAACATTAAGAGTATGTGATTTCCACTCATTCTCCTTGACTATCCTGTTCTAATCTGTGTGGTATAGCCGGAGGCTGTTCCGAGGACTGTAAGCGATGATCTCGTCGTCGTTCGAGCTCCCCCACGGACTAATCTATAGGTTCCTACTGCTCCCAGTCGTCCCGATACTCCACACCAACCAAGGCTTCCAAGTTGCTCGATATCGAGCCTGTCTTAGAGGCTGCACGGCAAGCCAAGGAAAATGGCAGCACTAGATTCTGCATGGGCGCTGCATGGAGGGACCTTGCCGGTCGAAAACGAGGATTCGAGAAAATCTTGACAATGGTCCGGGAAGTCCGCGGAATGGGGATGGAGGTCTGCACCACACTCGGTATGCTATCCCCAGAGCAGGCCAAACAACTCAAGGAAGCGTGCGTTCTTGTTTGCTCGTCTGCATTGACATGTCGCCGACTCCTGTTTAGAGGGCTCACCGCATACAATCACAATCTCGATACTTCTCGAGAATTTTATCCCAAGGTGGGGAACTTTTATGACGTTCAGGCATGCCACAGAACACGGCGAATTGGTCTAGGTCATCACTACGCGCTCATACGACGAACGACTAGATACCATCGGAGCTGTGCGCGATGCAGGGATCAGTGTTTGCTCTGGTGGTATCTTGGGCCTCGGGGAGTCTGACCAGGACCGGGTCGGACTCATCCACGAGGTTTCGAGGTGAGGGTCTACATCATCATAAATGGTATGCCGCTTACCACTCAACACCCCAGCATGCCCGGACATCCAGAATCATTCCCGGTGAATGCCCTGGTTCCCATTCCAGGAACTCCATTGGAAGATAACGAGGTAATTGTGGTATCGAGAATGCGTATTGTTATTGACTTGACCATCTCAGCCGGTCTCGTACCATACCCTAGTGCGGACGATAGCCACTGCACGTATTGTTCTACCCGGAACCATAATCAGACTCGCTGCAGGGCGAAACACTCTGAGCGAGTCAGAGCAGGCGATGTGTTTCATGGCGGGTGCCAATGCTGTCTTTACCGGAGAGAAGATGTTGACGACACCTTGTAAGTCGTTCTTCCACGAGCGATGAGCGTTTTATTGATCCGAATGGTTTAGGCTCGCCTTGGGATGAGGTATTGTGTTTCGTATAAATAACTATATGCACTCTCTCATGAGGTTGTATTTCTAGGACAAAGCTATGATGGGCCGCTGGGGTCTCGAGGGCATGGGGAGTTTCGAGTACACAAAGGAGGTACCGTTGAGAGAATCGAAGCAGGCTTCTGAAATTGTCCAATGAAAGGACTGTAATGATCAGTACTAGAGTAGCACTCAAAAATTAGAAATCAGCGTTAACCTCAGAGTCTCGGCCTTCGCCGGCCTTCACTTGAATCCGACTCAGTCAAGTCCAGCAACATGCAAAAGCAACTAATGCAAGGAGACGCGGAGTGAGTCCTGAGCCGTCCTGCAGACGAGTTGGTTCTAATCGCCATCGCAGTCCATTCGTCTTGAACGACCATAATGCGTGGTATTATCCTTCACAAGGATTCGACCCCGAGACGGAATCTCTGAATATCAGTGTCTCAGGTGGAAACTGGGGAAAAAAGACAATGAAAGGTTGCAGATGGGTCCGAAGGGGAAAGGTTGCAGCCTGGGGACCCAACATGGATGAGTGGGAGGTGAAGCCTTTCTCCTTTCGTTCCCCCAACGTTTCTCTTACGTGCGTGGATGGCAGGCTGAGGATCGGGCGCGACAACGCATACGAAATCTACTACCTATCGAGCGACGTTCTCCCTCCCCGCCGATGCTGCCCCACTTGCGCTCGCCGTCCCCTCCCCTCGTTGCCCCATACCCGCCTCCTGTAACCCAGCATTACAGCTTCACCTCATTCGTGATGGACAATTCCGTGACGCATTCTTTCCGTTCAAACTTACTCGACGAGCTCGAGCATGCGACCAACAGTCTCATCGAGGGCGAGGCCATTATGAAGCGTGCACTCGGCAGGCTATGGCAGGTCATCAACGAAGACACGGGCAAGAGGCACCGAGAGGAGGAGGTGATACCGAAACGGGAGGAACCTGATGGCAACGTTGGCGAAGACGATCTCGATGCCAGGCTGACTCGCTCTCCAGACTTTGCTCCGAACGCTCACAAACTCTTCTTGTCATACGCACACGATGGACCGCCTGTCCTAGATCCTTCCCATTTCGCTTCCCCTCAGATGCAGCAAGACACTCTGGAGAAATCATTGGCAACACTACGGGAGCTCCAGGACGACGACCGTGAGTACGTCGAGAGACTGGAGGAGATAAGAGAGGGACTAGGAGATGTTCGCTACCAGCGTAACATAGTTTGGGAGATGATACGAGAAAAGGCTATAAAAGAGATGCAAGATGCTGCTTTCAACGCAGCATTAGATTGACTTGGCCGTCTGTTTGGGAAATTGGGTGCTAAAACAGTGTATCGATATAGTCTAAATTGGATGCAACGCCTTGACGGGTCGACGACTGATGAGTCTTAATACATCAAAAGGGTGTGTCCGCATGTGTCGCAGATGTGTCGACGGTTTCACGCGTCTGTGTCAAGAGTTTCTTGGCTGAGACGTAGTGCATTGATGTAGTCACCATCATAATATGTACAAGAAAGCAAGTATTGTCACACCGTGAAACGTAGGTTGGCGGAGTTCAGCCCGTGTTATCGTGAGCCCTCACTGTCGCTTCGCCCTGCGTCTGAAACTATCAGAGTGGGAATAGAGAATTCGTATCCGCTTGCTGCTCCGGTCCGTGCGCCCGCATCAGGAATCAAATCTATAGGAGCATTTTTCCGGTCTTCGTAGCCGGACTTGACACGATTATTCGAGACAGATTCGCTTGAAGGGACGGGCGCTGTCAGGGATATAAGGGCATGCGAAGAACAAGACGGACTTACCGAATTTCTGCGATCAAGTCGTCCACCGCATACCATGCAAGAGGACCGTAAGCGATGCCTCGCCACCACCCTAGTTGGTCTGCGGGGGCAATATATGCGTGAGCATGGAGGTGATCAGACACGGGGATCTTGCTGTCCCTAAAAGGCGGTGTTATGAACCCAATATGGAATTGAGACTTGTCCTGCTGGTCATTCAAGAAAGCAGCAAGCAAGCGTCGTGCGAGGTTCCTGATATTGACGAGAAGGGGAAGGTCGCTCGAAGACTACGGAATGTGGGTGTGAAAGGGCGAACACCGCGGACGTGGCCCTCGAATGAATACGTACCAGGGTGTACAGCGAGGGAACGTGCAAACTTAGGGACATCGTGAGCTAGAGATTCGGAGGGGGGGAAAGTGCGGACAGAACAAGAACCCACTTGAAGGCAATGATAACGTGGGCCTTGCCCGAGACTGGATGGACGCGTTCGCGAAATGCTGTAAAATTTTCGTCCTTCCACAGTATCTCTGGTGTCACTTTAGACTCGGAAGCGTTCGCAGACCGCAAAGTATCCGAGTCTCTCGCAGCAGCAGCGACAACGCCGCACATCGGACAGCCAGCCTTGAGTGATGCCATGACAAGTCAAGTTGAACCAACGCCCACATATCGTCACGTCACTCTGTCACTCACTGACAGACGCTCATGTCCTACCGCCACGTCTTCACTCAGTTCCAGCGGGAGCTCGACGATCATAATGACAGACGCGAACGACTCATAAAGGTAAATCCGCGCGAGAGACAGTACATGGCCGAAACGTTACCACGCCGTCTGTTGCTCACTCGTCGAGTGCACAGGCAAGTCGCGATGTCACCAACCTCTCGAAGAAGGCCATCTTCCTCCTGCATCGCATCATGAACGAGGACGTGCCAGACGAACAGGCCCATTCAAAGCATGCGTGCGAGCGTGGGATTGACAAACTTCGTGACGTCCACGACATCTATGCGAACATCAAGTCGGAACTACAGGGCGATTCGTTCTGGCGCCATCATCAATCCATCTCCCCAGGTCTACAAGAGTATATGCACAGTCAGCATGCCATAATCCCCGCGAATGATGTCTTTCGTTCAGATACATCGAGGCATCGAGCTTCGCACACTATCTTGGCCATGGGACATTGATCACCTATAGCCAAGTACAGACCACCTTGTCCGACGACAGTGGTGTCCCCGTGCGTGGACATAACTCGTACAATTCGTGCACTCGTTTATATCAGAGTGTACAGTACTTTCCACTGCCCATGGAAGACTATTTACTTGGTTTGTCCGATCTCCCCGGAGAGCTTATGAGATTTGCCATCTCTGGTTTCTCACGCAAAGGGGGACGCGCTCGAGCTATGCGTGTGTGTAACTTTGTGAGAGACTGCAAGTCTGGCACGTGCTTCTTCGCCAGTACTTGCCGTCATGGACTTATTGGTCGTAAAGTCTTGGACAGATTCGCGCCTTTCGTCAAAGGACTTCGTAGGAAGCAGGTCGTCACCAATCAGTCATTAGAGAAGATCGAAGATGGTATTTGCATTCCTCTCCTCCCCGAGGCTACGTTGAAATCGCTGTGCAGCTGTGTATGCGATCGTGATCCGAACTTCTGAATACGATCTGCCCCCAGAAATACTCGACGATATAGTAGTCCAATCAACGTCCAACTATGCGCACAAGGACAATCGGAGTAAGCGGGGTGTCTGGAGTGATGATGAGCACGAGGATGATTATTAAAATAAATATTAAAGGCGCTGTTAGACTTAAGCTTCAGCATCAAGCTACATGCTTTTACACTCTCCCTTGTTGTGCTATTATACTGTACAATTTGAGTAGGCGTGGTTGTCGGTGATAATATTAGCATGTTCCGATTGTCCGCTTCGTCTGACTGGTCATCACTGGTATTCAACGTCTAGAGCGAGTTCTTCGTCGCAGCAGCGCATGGGGAATTGGTGCTTCCCTGTCATCGACCACGTTCTCCGGCCAATGATACTCTTCGACCTCGTAGTAATGTTGAAACCGTCGCTGGCGGGCAGCGGCAGCCTTTTCCTTAGCTGCCACGTTTTTCCAAGACCTGTAAACGTTGGCTAAGTAATTCCCGGTGACACAGCGATAGACAGGTGCAAACTCTAGTCGTTTATTCCATTCGATGGTTCTATATCCCTTATCCTGCCACTCTGGGCGCCCACTTTTCGCTAGTGCTTGGAGATGTTGCCGGACAAGATTGTCCGCGGCGAAGTTCGGAAGTAGAGGCTTGGGGTTATATAAATTCGTTCGACATACAGCGCAGGTGGGTTCGTATTTCTGAAACAGAACCGGTTATAAATAGCCGTTGCCTCAAGAAAGCAGCACGTACGTTCTGTGCCAGCCACTGATGGCCGCATTCGCCACAACAAGTATGTCCGCACGGATTTGCAACCTGTGCACCCACGCTACAGTGCAGAGGTGAGAAGAGTCGCAAAACCGGGTCTCAAAAGTGTTTGACATACAGCAAATCACAACAGCTTTCCGACAATCGTCTCAAAAATACAGATGGAAGATTGCAGGGATAAACGCACATGGGGCAAGTGAGCTCAGATTCGTATCCGGCCAGGATAGCTCGTATAGTCGTGTCCTCTTGAAGCGCTTTCTCCTTTCCTTTCTTGGTCGCAGAGGATAATCCTGTAGACCATTAAGATGTTCATCAATTTAATCAAATTGCGGAGCATCGAAATGGCCACATGTGGTACCATATATGCGGATGAAACTTCGCAATTGCTGAACAAACGTACCACAAGGAGGACAGTCAGAAGCTTTTCAGATCCAAGTCCATTCCGTCATCGAAGAATACTGAGTTCCAGAGGATGTGACACACCTTGACCATTCATTGGACAATGACCATCTTTGTATGCTGCTTAGCACAGGCTAAACGTGTAATATACAGAAAACAAACCGGTTTTAGAGTGAGTCGACGATCCCGAGGCCAGATCCGTGTGATGACGACTTCCAAGCGGCTCTGATCTTGGGTATTCGTGGCCTCGGGTCATTTCGCCGAGTGCACGAGCTTCTAGTGCATCTACAGCCGCAAGGAAAGAGGAATCCATATCTTCTACACTATCTGACATGGCAGATAATATGGGGCTCGCTGCGGCAGTTGGTATGATCCTTGATGTCATGACCGAAGGCGCCGAGTCTGAGGAGACTTCAGGAGTATGTCTGTTGATTGTCGGCGCTTGGAGTACAGCAATGCCATCAAAGTCAAGACCATCAAAATCGTTAGGGAAGTCATCTTCATCTTCGCGCTCTGCCATCGTGGTGAGCTTTCGTTGATCGAGCGCGCTGAACGAAGCCCGAGTCTTCCGGCGCCGACAAACTTGTGGATTACATCATGCATCACGTGACTCTGCGGTTCGTCGCGCCACGATCCTATTCTTGTGACTCGGACAATTTGCATCTTTGATTCTCATTGCCAGGCAAGCGAGTATTCTTATCGTGTAGCCACTGGCTCTGTTAACGAGCTCTACAATGTACGCAGAGACCCCCCTCGTGCCCTTCGCAGAGGGCGAGACCACCAGTCCAGGGAAAAATGCTCTGATATAGGACTCGGGTACTATGGGTTCCGCGATCTTATCGGCTGCAAGTCATATTTTTGTTCAAACATCTCGTCGGGTTCTTTCGGGTCCGCGGTTGATGAAGCTATAAACAGCTCCTAAGTTCCAACAGCAGACTGGCTGGCCTATTTTATCGAAGAAGTGCGTAGAAGAATTCGCGCGACTGCGAGAATAACGGGGATTCACAGAGCCATGATTCCTGGCAGTACTATTCTTACCTTGTTGACACGTTCCATCCACGTACAAATATGCAGAATCTTGGCATCGTGGCCGAGACATCAAGCCTGTCAGCTCTTTCCCTCAGCTGATGGGGTGTCAACTCAGAGGATGGGCACCGGGCCCGACGGTCGGCGCCGTGGCAGATCCGAGCGTTATTTTCGTTACGAGTTTCGTGGACCCGTGTAGTACATATTCAGGTTGTTACGGCGCAAATGATCCGTTAGGACAAATGTGTGCAGTGAAATTCCACTCTTTCTCCTCTCGCGGTGTCTGGTGAATGATTGAACGATAGCGAAGATCGAATGAGGAAATCCAAGAAGGCATATTTTTAGCTCACACCGCCTCGCTTGGTTTCGTTCACGTTCCCACGTAAACGAGGATAACCTGAGACCAGATCACTGAGCACGTACTCCGTGAACTAAAAGTCTAAATAAACCATGGACAACTAGCAATTCCCGTGCCACGTCAATCCTACCCTTTCCTTTTAAAAGGGCCAGGTGTACAAGGAAAAAAGAGTGGGAATCGAACATGTACAGGGAAAATTCAGTTGACCTTGGCGTTGTGTTCATGGCATTGCACCCAGGGGACCTGACCCTGCCTCAGGAGTACGTTCTCGAGCCTGTGGTGTCAGCAGGGAACATAAACTATGTCCGAGTCTCATTAGAAGCTTACGCAGAATGCAAGTACAGCAACGGTGAATGTGGATGGCTATGCTATATAGAAGTACAGAAGGACAAACGTGCTAATAAATGAAAGCAAAGCAAAGGGAGACCGATAACCCTAAACTGATACTCCAATTGTGGACGGAGGATAGCGTGTTTGCGACACGTCCGGAGCATTTTGAGAATCATCCAGGACGGAGTCTCTGCCCGCGGCCGAGGAGAGAAGCGAGCCGATGGCCATGGATGTTCTAGATCTTGGAGAATACTCTTCAGAGTCGCTACGTGACGAATAAGGACTAGGTGGCAGTTCGCGTGACGATGGATGTGCAGAGCGTGCATCATGATGTGAAGGCGGAGGGGAGCGAGAGTAACGTTGTCGTTTACGGGAAGGTTGTAATTGATGGGGAAGCTCCCTCGGTGATGGTGCAAGTTTGTGAGCGGATTCGTGACCGTTGGAGAGCTCGGCCATATGGCGTTTGTCTATTGGACTGCGAGGTGATGATAGGGGATATTGCTGAAGAGGTCCTGTGTAAGGGGGGACCTTGGCATCGGTGGTGTACAAGTCAAGGAGTGTCCTGTGGAGGGAAGCTATGGCGGCAATGCGCTGCTCATATGAGTATAGCATCAAGGGAGAGCAAGTGAGACCAACCTGATCCTCTGCACTTTTGGCATTCAACATGGCAATGAGCATATCACGGTCACCGTCGCCTTTGGACCTGTATGCGCCAAGTATTTCTCTGACGGTCGGGGGAGGGGGCTAGAAGCGAAGATGAGGGGGACATCGGAAGAAGAGAAGGGGTAATTTGACCTGCTCGAGGACGTGCCAGGTGGACATGACGAGCCTTCGGTGGTCGAGGGAGGGGAGGTGAGAGTATTCTGCGGGGGTGTGACAAGAGGAACTCATTTTGACTTGAGGCAGAGGATGGGATGCCGATGCATGGGCAGAGCTTTTGTAGTTCAGCCAAGTGCAACATTCTATCTTTGAGTAGCCCAAGGAAATCGGGTATTCAGCCTCACCTTGGCTTGGCATTCTAATTATACAGGCCTGTTGGTCGTTTCTATTTTTGCGATTTTGCGACACGCCGCGTTCCAAATTGCAGCCGCCTTGCCACCGCGATGGCAAGGTCGAGGGCGATGACAGCGCTGCGTGTCTGTTCCTGACTGTAGCGACGGCGAGGACTGGCGAGGACTAGAGGAGGGGAGGAGGGGACTCCGGGAGTGTATCATATCTGAGTTCTCCCCTGGGAGCTAATTTAGTGCCTGTTACATAGCGGTCTTGGCAGGAAAAGTTTATTTATATCCGTAGCAACGAGTGCTTTAAATTCATTTTCGTCCGGATCCTGCGTTGGAAACTGTCCCAATTTGGAACACACGGCCTGTTTGGCCAATCAAATTTCCAAAAATACCGTTATTTATTATCAGCCCAATTTGGCTTTCGTAGTTTGGAGGCTGCCGCTATCCATCAGCATCTCATCATGCAAGCCCCCCTCCGCACCCTCCCCGACACCGCCGCCCGCATATTGCCAACCTACTCGTGGCGCGACCGCTCCATCCATCCCAGACTATTCTACTACACTAACCACAACGATGCAAACGCCTGTCTCGCACACATCCGTCCTGGTCCTATCGGCTTCGACCTCGAGTGGCGCCCCAATTTCCGTAAGGGCATGCCAGAGAACCCTGTCGCCCTCGTGCAGCTCGCGACCGCAGACACCGTCATACTTCTCCATATCCATTTCATGACCCGTACTTGATTTCGTTTCTTGCCCCGCCTTTCGCTGACATCTCCGCAGAGTTTCCGAGCTTGCTCACCGAGCTGCTTGCATCGCCCGCTTGGATCAAGGCTGGCGTCGGCATCCATTGTATGTAATCGTCCCACTGCCGCGCAGCTTAGTAGCTTCAAATTCCACCAGATGATTGCGCAAAATTATACAAGGACTGTGGCGTATCTGTCAGCAACTGCGTGGACCTTTCTCTTCTCGCCCGCACTGTCGACAATGATCGATGGAAGGGAAAGTACACTGTTCCCATTGGCTTGGCTCGATTAGTCGAAACTTACGAACAAGCCAAGTTGGTGAAGGGAAGAACACAGCGCAG
>JBBPPA010001082.1:0-14482 GCA_038091735.1 Leccinum pellstonianum
CTCGTCGGTGAAGAAGTCTTCTTTGATTGGCTGAGACCCGAGATAGGTACCTACGGCTCGCTATGTGCCCGTGAAGCTTACACACAGGTGAGCGTTCTACATGGGTACCATTTGACTACCAGTTCAGCTCGTGCGCCAAGATTACAGAGGTTGGAATTCTACTTGATGCTGAACTATTACTTAAAACTACCATTCAAATCGCTTCTTTGTTTGCAACCAGGTGGCACCCCAACAAGGACCCCGAAAAAACTTGCAGCCAAAGGAGACATCGAAAGTAAGTATCCACTACTTTCACCCTCGTTGACACCCTCTTGCCCCCAAGACCCCCCGGCCAATGCAGCCTACCACCTCCGGTAAAACTGCAAAAGGCCAGACCTCTCAACCCCCGGCTCCCACGCCATCGGCAAACCCACTTCGATCGACGAGAAGCTCCTCTCTAGCAACGACCCCAATGAGGGAGGAACAACTCGGCGCCGAAAACTACGCAGTGAAGGATGCCAAAACAGGGGAAAAATATTTAAGAGAAACGCTGTTGGTCCAAAAAGGTGAACCAATCTATGCTCAGCAACTCGCCACTGCTCTGCACCACATCACGCGTTTAGACAAAGTATCACTCCCGGCCAAAGAAGCCATCAGAGCAGTCGCCTTCCTGATTGAAACCGAAGTGGACATAGCAATGTCCAATACCATGGTCACATCCATACAGGAAGGGCTAGCAAAAGCGGTTTCGACGAACGTAATCACGGCCATATCGACACACGTGGCAAAATTGATGGAAACCAACGAGGCGCTCACAAACAACGTCGAGCGTCTTCAAACGATACAAACCACGCAAGAAGCTATAGGTAAGTCTTACAGCGACGCAGTGCGCTCACACGCTTCGCCCAATCAGAACCGCCCACTACAAGCTTCAACTCCCACCCCGGCGGCAACCGCACTCGGCAGAGCATCCGTCAAAGAGCGCCAGATACTAGTAGACCCGCACAAAGGCCAGACGCTGCATAAAGTAGGTCAATCTACCCAAGACCTTGTTGACCAATTCCAGAACGCCATCAACATCGTCCATGAGTTACAAAAACCGGACAACCCAATCCCAGTCATCAAAGCAGTCACAAGACTCAAAAACGGCGGCCTCATCCTCGAACTCGACACGGAAGCCTCGGCCCAATGGATCCGCGACAAAGACGTCAAACGGCTCTTCACCGACTCTCTGGGCACCCCAGCGGAAATCAAGGACCGCAACTACACTATTATGGTTCCATTCCTCCCTATCGGCTCCCCCATCGCTGACGAAAACTGGCTCCGAGCCATAGAAACAGAGAATAACTTAACGGAAGGCACCATCACCGCCACCAAATGGATCAAACAAATTTCCAAACGTAACGAAAACCAACGTGTCGCTCACGCCCTATTCAACATGGCAAACCCGTACGCAGCTAACAATCTCCTCCGAGACGGGATCTATGTTGGCAAAGAGAAACTTCATCCCAAAAAGGAACGCAGAGAACCCATACGCTGTGTACGCTGCCAGGGCTGGGGACACATCGCCAAGGAGTGCAAAGCTTCCCACGACATCTGCGCCAAATGCGGTTACAACCACCGCACCGACGAATGTGACGCGCCCCCGAAAATCAAATACTGCACCAACTGTTCGGACTCCAGCCACACCAGCAGCGACCTCGCGTGCCCTGTGTACTTGAACAAGCGAGCAGACATGGATTCAAAGTTTCCAGAAAATTCCATGCCCTACTTCCCCACTAACGAACCTTGGACGCAGGTGCTTCTTCCCCCGCAACCCCCGCCCATCCCTCGCCAACTCTCCAAACCAAGCCGGGAGCATGCGCTACCACAGCAAACACTCCGTCAAACCACATTGGACACCTACCCGCAAGCTCCACATCATCACCCACGCCAGAACCCAGTAGGAAACCACCCTCGGAACGCGTCCCCACCCCACAGGGGGGGACGTCGAAACTAAGTCATCATATCTATGATGTTAATACAACCTACTGACCCTCCACGTTTGCGGATATGGCAACAAAATCTTAATACGTCGTTCTCCGCCCAGCACAACCTACTCAACAACAAAGACATCGGCGAATTTGACATACTCATAATACAAGAACCGTACCTCAACCACCTGGGCCTAACCACTGCCAACCGCCACTTTCGAGTATTATACCCATCTCTTCATCGTTCCAACCCTGATGCAAAAACGCGAGCGGTAACGCTCATATCTACCAAATTAGACACTAATGCTTGGACTCAAATTCCTTTTCCCTCGACAGACGTTGTGCTCGCACAACTAAAAGGTAACTTCGGCTCATATACCATATTCAACATATACAACGACGGCACCCACAACCGTACACTAAACGCGTTAGGGGAATACCTGGACCAAAACCCCGGCTCACTCTCCTCCCCTCCGCAGAACCATATGCTATGGCTCGGCGACTTCAACCGTCACCACCCACTATGGGAGGAAGAGCGTAATTCCCATCTACTTACTAATACACACCTAGAGCAAGCCCAACCGCTTATCGAGCTTCTCGCCGAAAACGGAATGGTAATGACACTCCCAAAAGATACTCCCACGCTGGAAGCGTTAGCGACCAAAAATTGGACTCGCCCTGATAACATCTTTTGCACCGACCACACGGTAGAGTCCATAACCCAATGCTTCACCGACCCTGCTCGTCGTGGTCCCTGCACTGACCATGTCCCCATCCTGACCACAATAGATCTGGTCCCTCCGACCATCAACCCGCCGCCCACTCGCAACTACAAGGAAGTCGACTGGAAGAAACTCAACAACACGCTTCGCAACGGACTTCACGAATTCCCGACCGACGTCCCAATAGTCACCGAGGAAGAGTTCCAGAGAACTGCTAAGGGAGTAACCGACGCTATACTACTTGCGATAGACCAACACGTCCCCCTCTCCCATCCCTCTCCCTTCATGAAACGCTGGTGGACTCACGACCTCACACAGATGCGTAAAGAGCTGAACAAACTGGCCAAATCCTCTCACGACATGAGGTACATCCCAGACCACCCCATCCATGAGGAACATCGGAAGCATCGCAACCGATACTCAGAAGAAATCAAAAAGTCGAAAAAAGATCACTGGCTAGACTGGCTCGAAAGTATCAACAGCGACGAGATCTGGATCGCAAATAAATACCTCAACGCCGAACCCTCGGACGGCAGCGCCGCACGCATACCCACACTTACCGTCAAAAAACCAGATGGATCAAGCGAGTTGGCCACGTCGAACGCGGAGAAAAGCGAGGCACTAGCCCGGGCCTTCTTTCCCCCCCCACCCGGTGAGGACTTCTTACCCAACGACTTCCGCTACCCAGACCCGCTACCAGATCCCACGGATATCACACGCGAGCAAGTCGAGCGCGCCATTTCAAAATTGAGCCCTATGAAAGCTCCTGGACCCGACGGTATCCGTAATATAATCCTCCAACGCTGCTCAAAGGTCCTAGTCCCCCATCTCCTTCGCCTATTTCGCGCCGTCTTTCTACTAAACACGTACTTTGACTCGTGGAGAGAATTCACAACGGTGGTGCTTCGCAAACCGGGAAAAGCCGATTACACCATACCTAAAGCGTATCGACCTATCGCGCTCCTCAATACGACTGGTAAACTCCTCACCGCCATAGTCGCTGACCACCTCTCCCACTTGATAGAGCATCATCAACTCATCCCCGGGACACACTTTGGAGGCCGGCCAGGCAGATCAACTACCGACTCGTTGCATCTACTCGAAGCAACAGTCAAAAACGCCTGGCGCGTGGGTAAGGTAGTATCAGCTCTCTTCCTTGATATCGAGGGCGCGTTTCCCAATGCGGTCACATCTCGTCTACTGCACAACATGCGTAAACGGAGGATCCCCCTCTCCATTATCTCGTTCACCCGCAGACTTCTACAAGATAGACGTACGAGACTCTCATTTGATGGATTCTTCTCGGACTGGATGCCCATCATCAACGGCATCGGACAAGGGGATCCACTGTCCATGGTCCTATACATCGTCTACAACGCGGACCTAGTGGAAGTAGCCAATAAGAAGTCGGAGCTGACCCTTGCCTTTGTAGACGACACCGCCTTCCTAGCAATAGGAAAAGACTTCCACGACACCCATAAAATACTAGAAGATATGCTCGAGAGGCCGGGCGGCGGTTACGAATGGTCTAATCATCACAATTCTCGTTTTGAGACGTCGAAATTCGCACTAATCGACTTCTCCCTCAGCAAAACGAAAGAAAGACCTCCAATAACCATCAGAGGTATAACCATCACACCCACCGACTCTCACCGCTTCCTAGGAGTCCTAGTCGACGAAGAACTTCGGTGGAAAAAACACATCAACTTCGCCATTGGTAAAGGAACTGCATACGTCATGCAACTGAGACGTATAGCGAGATCCGCACACGGTGTCCCAGTACCCCTGGCCCGCCAACTCTACACAGCGGTAGCCCTCCCCAAGATGCTATATGCCGTTGATCTCTGGTTTAAACCCATTCACTCCGCCCATATTGACGCACCCAACAGAGGATCCATCGGGACTGCCAAACGGCTAGCGAGAGTCCAACGGCTCGCAGTGATCGCACTCACTGGCGCTATGCGCACCACGGCGACTGACGTTCTAGAAGCGCATGCCAAACTCATGCCGATAGACCAACGCATCCAAATGTCCTGTCATCGTGCGGCACTGCGCATGGCGGCTCTCCCTCCGACGCATCCTCTACACCCGCTGCTGAGACGCGCAGCAAAAAGCTACGTAAAGCATCATCGTTCATCACTCCACTACCTCACCCACTCCTTTGACATAAAACCAGAACTCATCGAAACAATAATACCGACACGCAAAAACCCCACGTACTCCTCGCCATATGCAACGAAAATCGCGAAGGACAAAGACGAAGCCGTCAAAGAACACGACAAAATCACCACTGGAACAAAGGTATACTGCGACGGCTCAGGCACTGAAGGATCCATAGGTGCCGCTGCGGTACTCTACTCCCCACACGAACCTTCGAAAACACTTCGCTACCACCTGGGTAAGGTCAATGAGCACACCGTCTACGAAGCGGAAGCAGTCGGACTCTCGCTCGCAGCCAAACTCTTGCTCTCGGAGCGAGACCTAGAAACGCCGGTCTCAATATTCATCGACAATCAAGCAGTGATACAAGCCGGTGCATCTTTCTACTCTAAACCCGGTCACTACCTGATAGATCACGCCTCCAGAATCATACGCCTAGTACGGAAAAAACATCGGCTCAGTAAGACCGATATAACAGTTCACTGGATCGCGGGACATAGTGAAGTCGAGGGCAACGAACACGCAGACGCTGAGGCAAAAAGGGCAGCGAAGGACGGACCGGATACAACCCCTCGCAATCAACTCCCTAGCTTCCTCCAACGCGGCCCTCTTCCGCTAAGCATATCAGCGCTGATCCAGCAACAACGGAAGATAGAAACGGAGCGATGGGCCAAACGCTGGAAAGAGTCGACAAGACATCAACACGCCAACCTCGTCGACAAAGAGCTCCTCTCGGGTTCATTCCTCAAAATCGCTGCAGCATTAACCAGACGCCAAACGTCCCTTCTCATTTGGCTGAGAACCAAACACTGCCCCCTAAACATTCACCTACATCGCATACGCAAAGCTGATTCTCCCTTCTGCGCAGCTTGCCCAGACGAAAAAGAAAGTGTCCTACACTTCCTTCTGCAATGCCCTCAATACGCCCGTCAACGCGCGAAGCTCGAAGACGCTCTCAAACGCAAGTCCACGAACATCCCGCACATGTTAACAACCTACCCGGCCATCAAACACTTGCTCAACTACGTCAGTGCTACCCAACGATTCAAGGAAATACTAGGTGATGTCTCCTATCGTACAACTCAAGCAAGAAAATGATGCACCCCACAACAGAACGTATGGAAAACACACAAACGACTATCGCCCACTCTGTCATCCACTCGTCGAGGAGGGAACGGCTACCGCGAGGCGGAGCCATAGGCAACAAGTAGCCGAACGAGACACCCCCGGACATTGAGCGGTCACCTCAACATACCGCGCCGCACTAGCCCTAGCAGTGCGACCACTGACCCTCGAAGTCCTCTTTCACTCCTCTCTCGTTATATCCACATATGCGCTACCCCCTACTCCTATCCTACCCGATCGCTGCGGCGATTCGAGTACATGGTAACCATAGCACACATCAGCTAGCACCAAACCACACGCCAGACTACCACATAGGTTCACCGCTGATTTATTACAGTTCGCGCGTCTAAAACCGTCGGCGGGAACGACGGGACCGTTGGGGGGCCTTACGCCTGGCTCGACGGGGCATTCGCGGAGCTTGGGACGCGGCGGGGCACAGGGCCCCTACTACCTAGTCTAGATCGTCCTACATAGGGTACACTACCCCAATTGGACGGAAATGGATTCAAAAAAAAAAAAAAAAAAAAAGTTGAGTCCCGTGTAAGTAGTTCCACCGGAATGACTTTCGTTCAGTAACGGCAACCATAACAGAAACATAGAATGAATGCTTTGCATAGTGAGTGGTGCCTACTACAAGCATGATCCTCAGGCTAGACAATGAGTAATAACAGTCCCACCAACCTATTGACAAAGGTTTGATTGACGGATCCTTGGTAGATTTTCATACTAGGCTCCCAGACTCAGTCCTGCTGAGAGGACGTGTCAATTAGTTGCATCTGGTATTTGCCATTGGAAGCTCGTCTGATCATGATCCGCTGTGATGTTGGTCTCTTCAAAGGATCCAAGCTTGACTCCACGATAGGCGGCGACTCTCCAGCTGAGTCGAAACTATGATCACTGATTGATATTGGAACAAACGCGGTTAGCATTCAATGGTTTCGTTCACTAGCTAGGCTATGACGTGTCTTGCAAAAGTCGGGTTCTCAATCTCAATTTCTATCAGGGTTTTATGTATACTGATTTCAACCAAAGAGGACTCACAGACTTGATCAAAGGCGGAGAATCAAGTAAGTGAAATTCTTGCTATTCCAAGACTGCGGAAAATACGTCGTACTTATCGCATCTGGTCAAGTGTGCTCGCAGATAGTTTTGGGATGCAGACTGGAGAATTTACCGCCTCTTGGCGGGTGGGAAAGTTGACACGGGCGATCGACTTAAATGCCATTGAATTTTGGATTTTCTGAACTGCTTTTGTCGCCCTATGGTATCTCCAATAACCTATAGTCCCTTATAATCCATACCTTTTGAGCCGTCCCGACAGGTATGCGTTAGGAGGGAATCGACTTTATAACCCTACTTAGCATTCCTCTTTCGATTTTAGCTGATGAAGCTCCGAGTGGTAACTGGGGACCTATAACTCGTGATTTGAGATGCCAATTCCCCCGGATCTTGATCAGTTCTCGCCTGGTAGCTGTCATTTCAACGGTTAATGTGTCTTGTACTCGAGACGTCATTTTGGCCTTCGCCAACAGACAAGAACTAGAGATTCAATAAGATACCCACCGGCCCTGATCATGCCATTTGGTGCAGAAGGTGCCAACAGGCGATCGAGCCAAGTAGACAGACACATTCAACTTGTGATGGCCAGAACGTCAGAGTGGATGATCTGATGAAACAGCAAGCATGGCTGAGTCTGATATTCTGTGTCGCGTGATAGCGCCGTTTCAGGACCCTTTCACATAGACTGCAAGACCCGCATTCAAAACATTCAAGATTGCACGTAACGACCTCTTGGTACGTCTCCGATTCAAGGAGTCGCCAAAACATGGCAGGCTTGGGTTGGGTTTGGGGGCATTGCAACACGCATTTTCTGTCGTTGCGGTGAAACGATCGATCGAACCCCCTGCCTTGAAAAATACAGGAAGGAAAAACTGCCACGCACCACTGCAATGTTTTCCTGTCCATGGTAAGTCACCTGTGGATCACGGATCATCGCGATATACTATTGACAAACCTGGATTGTGGGGATGGAATCCAACACTCAGGTGCGGGATATGAACTCATGTATATATATCAACCGCCTAGTGGTCGAACCCTTGAATCTGTGTTGCGTTTCGTAACCTTGGGACCAGCCTGTTTCTCTGACTGAGTCGAAATCGGTTCTCAGAGTCGGGTCGAAAGCCACGTTGAACGCACGAGTTATGCTACCAAAACTCCACTGCCGCATTGGGCGTTATGAATGCAACGTTTTCTCTCCATTTCGTCTTTCACGAGGCCGCGCGGCACACGGCCTCGCAAGGATGCCTGTGCTCCTTCAGTGACGGTGACGACCGGTTGCTATATGAAGTAACCACACGCATGGGCGGGGGTTCCTTTGTCCTCTCAGCTTCTAAAACACCCCCTAACGCTTGCCTAAACGCTGTCGTTGAAACCTCATGCTCGTTAAACGTCTGTCCGCGTGGTTCCGTACAGACTATGGGAGAGTCGTTCAGGATGCGCTGGCGGGAAAAGAACGCATCCTACCGCTCGCAGTAGACGTCCGACGAGGCTACCCATGTCGAACCCTTTCGGCATGTCATTTTGCCGCACTGAACTTTGTGCGCGTCGCGTTCAAACACATACAGCGTACAGGAGGGAACACAAGCCCGAGCATGGCACGATTTCTGAGCGCTATCACGGAACGACGTGTCCTCGAGGTACGCGTATTGCACTGTTTCTCTTCTGAGGAAGGCGGGGGAAATGGTTCTGAATATCATCCATGGTCTTGTGCTAACAATCGAAACTTCTTAGGAAATGCTGTCCCCTTGCGAGCGGTTGACCAATGAGCAACCGATCCAGTTGGCCGACATGTCTCGCATACCTCTGTTCGAGGGTACCCTTCGGCACGTCGTAACCAAGCAGGGTATTCCGAGCACGATCCTCCTCAAACAATCGTTGCGGTCGGTCTTTTTTTCTCTGAGTTTTCTGCCCCTGGTAACCATTGAGGACTACTTCCTCCCTTTTTGTGGATTATTTGGTAGGCAAATGCAACTGCATCCCTCCCCCGTCTCGGCCATGGTCGTGAGCCGCGACGCGAGCACGACGGTATGTCTGAAGCTCCATGAAAACTCCAAGGACGTATTCCTTGTCCTCGATTTCGCATTCGCATTCGCCGAACCGCTGGATCACGGTCACCACCCCAGATCTTGGTCCAGCGGTCGTGGTACGACGCCATTCACTCTCGCAATCAGTACGTCCCTGGAGCAGACGGTTACACGCCTGTCGGAGATACTACCCGTGGACAACCACCTGGTGGTGAGCGACAGGCGGTGGCAGGCGCAGCTGTTTTCGAGCTGTACGATATGCACGTTTGCGCCTGCGGAAGGATTCGTGATGTCGCCGGAAGCCGAGTTGTCGGCGATCCGCGAAAGCGTCGCGTTGTTGAGGGCCATGAGAGAAACAGACGATCCGGGGAGGAGTTGGCAAGGAGAACGGGAGCGGGAACGGGAACAGGGTACAAACAGAGAACGAAGTCGATTGACGCGACGATCAAAAGCTGGACCCTCGAGATCAAGTAACAGGGATGTAGGGGCGATAACCCCTTTCGACTTCGGTATGCGTGCACCGTTAGCGAGCCATGGGCATGCTAGACGTGTCGGCGGTGAATCGCTGGGAGAAGGGTCAAGCGCGCACATGGCAGAACCACGCCAGACATGTAGACCGTACGAGGAGAATAAACGACACTGTCGCATATTCTTCTCCGAAAACGAATGGTCCACCCACGCGAGCCGGTGGGCGAGCTCCATTTCGGTATCGTCCGAGGTACCTGATTTCGACCAAGAAGCATATTTTGAATGTGTAGTCTGTTTTGAAGACATACGTGAAGAGGAAGGGATTCATCTTCTTCCTTGTGCACATGAATTCTGTAGGAGTTGTCTTGCGGGACATGTGTCTTCCAAGATCGAGGAGCGCAAGTTTCCAGTGTTTTGTCCATTATGCATGATTGATGAGAGAAAAGCGAACCCCTCAGGTGAGTAGTCACAACCAATCCAATGGTACGAAATGAGACTGACGCTAGCGATCCACAGTCGTGTCGGGACCACTGCTTAAACAACTTGGAATAAGCGAGGAACTGTACACCATTTGGTCAGAGCTCGAGATGGCCGACTTGTGTGTGCGAGTACACTGTCGCAGGTAATCAAAGCACGGACCTTGCGTATCTGTTACTCCTTAAGCTTACAATTTGGTGCAAGGTGCAATCGCTCCGCATTCGTCGACAAGGAAGTACACGAAGGACTGGAAGAACTCCGTTGTCCGTTCTCGGGATGTGGGCATGCCTGGTGCAAGAACTGTCAACAAACCATTTCGGGCGACGTGCCAAACCACTCTTGCAACGGTACGGAGGAGTTGGATCATCTGGTGAGACAAATGGGATGGAAGTACTGTCCAAGTGAGTGCATCCCTTTTTCATCGCCTCGATATCGAGCCTGTCGGCCATCCTCTCACAGAATGCCGAACTCCGGTCCAGAAAAATGGGGGATGCAATCACATGACGGTGAGTCGAGCCTCATCTGTATTACCGTCGTTGATGAGACATTCATATTTCGCTGCTTGCGACTCGATGACGCAGTGCGCGGCTCCAGGGTGCAATACCCACTTTTGTTACAGGTGCGGAAAGCAGATCACGAGAACACCCATTCCGTTCCTCGTGAGGTCCGCCGTGAACGCACATTTCAAACAGTGTACGCTTTGAGACGTGGTATGATGAGTTCGTTGCGGGTATTGAGCTGGATAGTTTACCTGTCCTATTCTTATCCATGTTGTTGATTACCTGTGGTGATCGGCGTAGAAGTGCTGGCACTTGAAGGCTTCCGAGGACTCCGGGTTGCCCTACGCGTACGACTCAAAACTTGATGATATCTGATGACCCTTCGATTGAGGTGGCTGTGCTCCGTGGTGTTTGTACATGTTTCGATATTGCCACGTCCAAGGCTACAACTTTGGAACGGCGCGTGTCAAAATCTTGTCTTTCTACTCTTCGCAGCTCCTGCGCTTCTCCGTACAATGAGCGGGTGTAAGTCAACATTTCCTTCTCTGGTAAGGCTTTGAACTAACTCTCTTAATATTCTAGTTCGGTTTTTGAATCTCGTCCGACCTTTCCTTCCACTCTTGCCTGAAGTCTCTTCCCCAGACCGCAAGGTGCGTGACCAGTGTCTTTCAATGACCACGTTACTTATTCTTCACCAGGTGCCATTCAACCAAAAGCTACTATGGACAGCCGTGACGCTCCTTATTTTCTTGGTCTGCTCCCAAGTCCCGCTCTATGGAATTATGTCCTCCGACTCGGCTGACCCTCTGTACTGGATGCGTGTCATTCTCGCTTCAAACCGTGGAACCCTCATGGAACTTGGTATTAGTCCAATCATTACCAGTGGAATGATCATGCAGCTTCTGGCCGGAGCGAACTTGATTGACGTCGACTTCAGCTTGAAGGAAGATCGTGCTCTTTTTGGTGGTGCACAGAAATGTGGGTCATTTACGTTGGCTTGTTTGAACACTGCCGACTGTATTGCTGACCGAAAAACTAGTGTTTGCTCTTATTATTTCTCTCGGTCAAGCGACTGTCTATGTTCTCACTGGTCTTTATGGTCAACCCAAGGATCTGGGTGCCGGTATTTGCCTGTTGCTCATCATACAGCTTATCGCCGCAGCTCTCATTGTCATTTTGCTGGATGAGCTCCTCCAGAAAGGCTATGGCCTCGGTTCCGGCATCTCTCTCTTCATTGCTACGAACATTTGCGAAACCATCATTTGGAAGGCGTTCTCCCCGACGACTGTCAACACTGGCCGTGGTCCAGAGTTTGAAGGTGCAATCGTTGCCCTTTTCCACCTTTTGTTCACCTGGAACGACAAGGGCCGTGCCCTCCGCGAGGCCTTCTGGCGCGACCGTCTTCCGAATATCATGAACTTGATTGCTACTGCCGTGGTCTTTGCCGTCGTCATCTACTTGCAAGGCTTCCGTATCGAGATTCCTGTCAAGAGCAACCGCTTCCGTGGGCAGCGCGGCTCGTACCCAGTGAAACTCTTCTACACTTCAAATATGCCCATCATGTTGCAATCTGCCCTTACTTCCAACGTGTACATCATCTCTCAGATGCTTGCCTCGAGGTTCCCAACCAACTTTTTGGTCAAGCTCATTGGTGTGTGGGAGGTTAGTCTTCGTGTTCAATACATTGAAAGTCCACTGATCGAATCGACCCATAGCCAGCTGAAGACTCTCCCCAGCTCCGTGCAGTGTCTGGTATTGCTTACTACATATCTCCCCCACACACTATCAAGGAAGCCCTTATTGATCCTATCCACACTGCTCTTTATGTCGCTTTCGTCGTGTCTGCCTGTGCCCTCTTCTCCAAGACTTGGATTGAAGTCTCAGGAAGTGGTCCTCGGGACATAGCCAAACAACTTAAGGATCAACAAATGGTGAATACTTATAGTGAAAGCTGTCCTTGTGCGGCGCTGACGTCATGTGATTTTGCAGGTCATGGCTGGCCACCGTGAAGGTTCGATGTATAAGGAATTGAAACGCGTGATCCCCACTGCAGCTGCATTCGGAGGGGCCATCCTCGGTCTTTTGTCCGTCGCTGCTGACCTGATGGGTGCTATTGGTAGCGGAACGGGTATCCTCATGGCAGTCACCATCATCTACAGTTGTACGTGTTTTGCTAAATATTTTTGGTGCATCACTGACGGCGTTGTATTGCGCAGACTGGGAAATCGGTATTCGGGAATCTGGAGGACCCGAGATTGCCGCGCTGGGTGACTTGATGTAAAAAAAAGCACAACGTCTTCGGTTTCCTTGACATCGACGTGCTTGGCATATTCATATTTTAATAATGCAAGGAATAGAAGTGGAAAATGGCAAAAGATAGATCTCCATGTTAGATTGCGCGGTTGTGGCTATCGACGAGCTGGCGATGGTCTGCATGAGTATCTGTCTGAAGGGCTGTTTGCATATTCTACTACATAGTACGGTTTGAGTACGGTAGAATTTGAGTTGAGTTGGCAGTGCTTGACCAGGAAATAATGGCATTTTCTACCCAAATGTGAGGTCATCCAGAAATTTCGGAACTCCGAGTCGGAGAGCTTGAAGGGATATGTGAATCCTTTCTTTGCCAAGCTCCTGCGCGGTTCCCAATCCATTAGATCTTCACTGGTCGAGTCCTACTTCAACTTAGTATCAAACCTTCAAGATGCGGCACCTGCTCGGAATTCATCCGGTCTAGTCCAATTGCGTATATTCCTGGTTAACGGAAACCTCTACTCGCTTCTATCGAGTCAATACATAACGCTTCTCTCCAATTGCGGTTCCAAGGGAAGGTAAGTACGTTGTGCAAACGTTGTGCAGTATCCAATTCAATGTGCGAGGGGTTCAGCGTTGAGTACTCAAGTAATCGACTTCATGAACATAAATAATATATGAATACACAGAATTATCCAGTTCAAGACCCGTCGACGAGTACCAGCCGTCTCAAAGCCTACATTGTGTAAAATGTGCGCTCACGGCGGAGCTCGCAAGGCGCGGGTTAGTTGACCTCGTGATCTGTTTTCCGCACCTGTAACAAAAGTGGGTGTTGCACCCTGGAGTCACGCACTGGGTCGCCGTCATCGTCTGAGTCGCAAGCATCGAAAATGTCACATCGACGACAAACTTACCGTCATATGATTGCATCCCCCGTTCTTCTGAACCGGAGTTCGGCATCCTGTGACCGAGGATGGCCGTGAGTTGTTACGCAGTTCCAATCTCGAGGTGTTCAAAAGACTCACGTGGACAATGCTTCCATCCCATTTGCCTCACTAGATGTTCCAACTCCTCCGTTCCGTCGCAAGTGTGGTTGGGCACGTCGCCCGAAATGGTTTGTTGACAGTTCTTGCACCAGGTATGCCCGCATCCTGGGAACGGACATAGGAGTTTTTCAAGCCTTTCGTGATCTTCCTTGTCGACGAGCGCGGAGCGATTGCACCTTGTACCACAGGGTGAGCGTCGAGCAATGCAAACACATAGGTTTGGGCGTTACTCGCCTGCGACAATGTACCCGCACACACAGATGCACCATTTCGAGCTCGGACCAGATCGTATACTGCTCCTCGGATACGCCAAGTCTTTGAACCAAGTCTCCGGACACGACTGTTGGTCGTCCTCATCAGCCGCACTACATACAATTGGATTGGCTAGAACTATTCACCAGAGGGACTTGCATTTCTCTGATCGGTCATGCACAACGGGCATAACACTGGAAACTTGCGTTCCTCAATCTTGGAACACACGTGTCCCGCTAGACAACTTCTACAGAATCCGTGAGCACATGGAATAAGCTGAACCCCTTCTTCTTCATGTATTTTGTCCAAGCAGATCACGCATTCAAAATATGATTCTTGGTCGAGACCGGGCGCCCCAGACGGCAGCGAGATGAGGCTTGGACTCCGGCTCGTGCAAGCAGGCCATTCGTCTTCGAAATCCCATATCTGGCAGTGTCGTTTGACCTC
>JBBPPA010001083.1:0-14481 GCA_038091735.1 Leccinum pellstonianum
GCAGTTGTAGTCTGGTCACCCCACTACTGATCAGAGTTAAATCTAACGCTGGTCTCGGTTCAGCACAAGATTTGAACGTTGTCGCATGCGCATAGTACTACCTAGTAGTACTTCAGTGCACGATTGGCCGCCTTGAACGACAGTCGTAACAACATCACGCCCCGAACATTGCTGATAGTTCGGACTCCCTTCAGTATTCAATGACCTTGATCCGCCTTCAAAATTGAATATTTAGGATACATACATGCTAACATCCGCACAAACACGAAGAACCTCTTACATAAATAATAGTATCGTACCAAGTACAAAGATCCAGCACCCTCGTAGTATGAACGACCCAAACTCAAGCTATAAATACTGCATTCATCGGAAATAACACCATGTCTTTCCATTCTAATTTCTTCTCCTGATGATCAATCAGGCAGGACAATTCCTACGCATCATTTCCTCTGACAGCCTCAAGCTGGATTTCATCCCCACCCTCCTCGCCCGGATGGCTACTCACACCCGCGAACGCGATCCCAGAGACAGAGGTATCCTGTCCAGCAACGTTCCCAGAACGCAAAGAGATACCAAAAGCACTATCGATCCCATAAAACCGACCACGGCTGTCCTTGTCGTACAGCTCACGCATGCTGATCACAAATCGTGGGAACATGGGGTACATGCTGATGGTGAAAATGGTTCGGAGGACGAGATACCAGAAATCATCCAAGTTTGTTATCACGTTGGAGATATTGTTGAACAAACGCCTGTGTCATGTCAACGGAAAAGTCAATCATATTGCCCGCGCGCACGGACCACTATGAGGTAAAGATATGGTGAACAACGTACAAAAAGAAATAAACAACACCCTCCTTGACAATCAAGGACATATATCGGTTGGGCTCCCAACGCCCCGTCGCGTTGTACATTGCGATTGATTCCTTTGCTAAGGGAACGAGAGCAAGGATCAATAACAGGACATCAAAGAGAATGATGTAGGTGTTTGTGAATAGCAGGTAAACGCCGATTTCAGCCCGAGCTTGAGTATACGCATCAGTGCAAAACGAGTAATCGAACACTTGGCCGGTTCCGACTACAAATGAAAGACAGAAGGGGGTAAAGTTCACATGTATACTCTTTATTCCGACTGGGTGGAGTCATACCTGTGAGATCGATGTCTGGATTGTCAAAGATAGCTGCCAAGACGAGATCTAAAACTACCCTAACCGTGTAGCAAAGCGGGAGAATGGTAAGGATGGTTCTCGAGCGCTTCCACATTGCACGAACACGCATAACCATCAACACTGATCAAAATCAACATATCTCAACGAAAAAAATGCAATGACAGAGCATATTTAACTCACATGTGGAGGCACAAGTGAATGCTGCAGCTGCCCATACACCCGAGTAATATAAACCAGCACCTTTGGGGGTATAGGCAGGATAGTATCCCGATCAAGCATCCAAGGATGTGGATTAACAATTCTTACATCTAACTGATTGTGAACAAGGATAATCAATGGAATGAAAACACATACGTCTATCACCGCAACACATTCTCATGATTAAAAATCGATTCATTCATTGAAAGGAAAAACCAACCTTTACAGGTCCAGGCACGAATGTGGTGCCATCTTGAAGTAAACATAGTCATCATAGTGAGCCTTGACTAATTGTCTTGAACGTACAAAGTGATTTATATCTTGAAACCACATTAAAGGTACTAGATTGTACTGTGCATGATCATTGACTCACATTACATAAAAGATACCAGCGTAACGGACCTGCGCAGGTCAGAGATGAGGCACTGTGAGAGTGACGTATCGGAAGATTTTACACACTATAAAATACAACATGGTTACCCATGTCCAGGACTTGTTCTGCAGTCATCAGTGAATGGCTGATTGCTTTGCAATATATATTGCCTGACCCAAATATGCTCGACCTATGAAGATATCGAGTGAATAAACAGTAAGGGAGGAGACATCATGTATACCTCGCTGGGAAACATGAGGACTATTGACAAAACAGTCCTACAGTTTAGGGCTTTATATACAACGTGTGCACTTGCTCACTATAATCATAGAGGGTGGCGGCCACTGTTGCAACTGCATGGCAGCAATGATGTTATTTTAGTCATTAATGATATGGATCGAAAAGAGCCATACTTACAGGATACCTCATTGTTTAAGAAAATTTGCTGAACGACCGACTGCACGTCAGACGACATAACGTGAAAGCGAACGGCTGTCTGGATATTTTTGGTAGCGAAAGATGAGGATGAAAGGATTAGACCGAGTCACCTAGGAGGATGTGCGGCTTTTATTACCACCCAAAGCGTGGGTCGATGATGCATGTAATTTTCCGACACAGCGCGAAGTTGCAGCAAAAACCACCGTCAAGAACTTGTCACTCACAGTCCGAGACAAATATCGAGGCAGTGCGTGATGATCTAACATCGGTCTCCGTTTCCCACAAGTATGGGGTGACTCCCTATAAGTAAGATCGCAATGCGGGGAGCGTCGGATCGAAGCAATTACTATGGCTGGGTCTGCTTTTTTAAACCAAAGAAATCTTCTGACATGAGGTCGTTACGTCTGTCGACAGAAACGACTAGATGCACATATCACGATACACCCAGGACGAAGCGGTTGATGCGATGCGCCAGCCATCGAAGGTGATGAAAAAGAACTGATAGCACTGCCTTCAATCTTCGGAAGATGAGCTTGGCGAGTAATATCAGTTCAATATTTAATGTGCTGTTGATCAAGACACGAGGTTTTTTATGGTGGGTGATGCGGGCTGTTCTTGCCGGTGGTGATTTGGCGGATCGCGCTCCTGGAATTTCTGCCTCGATTTTGTTGTGGCATGGAATGCGGCGAAACAGGAATCAGAGAAGCCGTTGCAACGGTTGTAACGGTTGATGAACAAGGCACCAAGAAGCGGAAGCCTGATATGTGTTATGCAACTACCTGCTGGAGTTCCTATGGATGGTTGCTAACGCACTTTCAAACGAGCTGCAACTTGGGTGCCAAGTAGTTCTATTTGGGCGCTGGGTGCCCCGATGGCACGAGCGAGAGTGACGCGCGGGGATCAAGATCGTTGGCAAGGCTGCAGTATTGACTTTTGCACGAGAAGCACTCAATCGCTTACGGTGTCGTGGATTCATATGGGCACGTCGACATTTCATTTTCTCGTGCGGGGTTTGTAGTGGAATGGACGGGCTGGGTCGACGTCGGTGAAGTGGACCCAGAACCTGAAGCATGTGGTAAAGGCAAAGGCCATGCGTGACGATTGGGACGACGACGACGAGCCAGAAAAAGATGTAGGGGGGCAGAGGAGAGCAATGGGAATAGAAAGGCGAGTTTAACCAGAGACGACGGTACCACCCGGTTCGTCGAGAACAGGGAACGAGATGCAGAAGCTCGAAAGGGAGAGGAAGACAGCATCAAGATTTGAGAGGAAGCGTGAGTCACCCTCGTCCTGTCTTCGACCCGCCGTGCGTTTCGTGCTGATCTTCCAGTTCGCATAGTATTTTCGTCGGACGGCTTCGTGAGCGACCTCATTTCCTTGGCTTATTACTTGTCCCCGCCCACACGTGAATGCATGCTCGCGCGAGTGAACCGACTCAGTTACAAGAGAGGACCACTGCCCGAGCTCATCGTTGCCCCTGCGAGCACGAGCCAAAGGTCGCCCGCCTGCGCCACCTGCTGCATTCCAACCGACGCTGCATATCCTGAAACAACCGTCTCCGAGTGCCAGCGGTATGTACTTGAGTACTAGTTGTGGAAGGAAGTGGACCGTGGGAATGGTTTGCCCGCTGTCCGAAACAGACTATAATATGACAACTACACTTGCCAAGTATTTCTACTGTACTCTGTAGTGGTCCTGATCACTGGCAGCTGTAGTCTGGTCACCAGATTACTGATCAGAGTCAAATCTGACGCTAATATCGGTTTTGCACAAGATTTGAACGCTGTCGCAGGCGCATAGTCTGAGTGTTTGCACGATTGGTTGAACGAGTCTGTCGTCGGCGTATAGTATGGACCACTTTGAAGTACCCCCGAACATTGTTGACAGTTCGGACTCCCTTCAGTATTCAAAGCTTGATCCGCCTGCAAGATTTGAATATTTAGGATACATGCCAACATCCGCGCAAACACGATGATTGAGAAGAACCTCTTACATAAATAATAGTATCGTACCAAGTACAAAGATCCAGCACCCTCGTAGTATGAACGAGCCAAACTCAGGCTATAAATACTGCATTCATCGGAAACAACACCATGTCTTGCCATTCTTCTCCTGACGATCAATCAGGCAGAACGGCTCCTACGCGCACGAATCATTTCCTCTAACCTCGAGCTGGATTTCCTCCCCACCCTCCTCGCCCGGATGGCTACTCACACCCGCGAACGCGATCCCAGAGACAGAGTGATCCCGTCCAGCAACGTTCCCAGAGCCCGAAGAGATCCCAAATGCACTATCGATCCCTTCCAACCGACCACGGCTGTCCTTGTCGAACAGCTCACGCATGCTGATCACAAATCGGGGGAACATGAGGTACACGGTGATGGTGTAAAATACTTGGAAATTGAGAAACCAGATAGGATCATTCAAGTTTGTTATCACGTTCAAGATACTGTTGAGAAAGCTCCTGTGTTGTGTCAGAGGAAAAGTCAATCAGATTGCGCGCGCGCATGGACCACTAGTATGATGAACAACGTACAAAAAGAAATAAACAACACCTTCCTTGACGATCAAGGACATATATCGGTTGGGCTCCCAACGCCCTGTCGCCTTGTACATTGCGATCGATTGCTTCGCTAACGGAACGAGAGCAAGGATCAATAATAGGACATCAAAGAGAATGATGTAGGTGTATGTGAATTTCAGGTAAGCACCGATTTCAGCCAGAGCTTGAGTATACGCATCAGCGCAAAACGAGTAATCGAACACTTGGAGGGTTGCAACTAAATGAAAGACAGATGGAGGTAAAGTTCACATGTGTACTCATTATTCCGACTGGGTGGAGTCATACCTGTGAGATCGATGTCTGGATTGACAAAGATAGCTGCCCAGACGAGATCTAAAACTACCCTAACCGTGTAGCAAAGCAGAAGGATGGCAAAGATGGTTCTTGAGCGATTCCACATTGCACGAACACGCAGAACCATCAACACTGATCAAAATCAACATATCTCAACGAAAAAAAAATGCAATGACAGAGCCTATTTAACTCACATGTGGAGGCACAATTGAATGCTACACCTGCCCATACACTCGAGTAATCTAAACCAGTACCTTTGGGAGTATAGATGGGATATCTTGATAAAGCATTCAAGGACGTGGATTAACAATTCTTACATCTAACTGATTATGAACAAGGATAATTGATTATCAATGGAATGGAAACACGTACATCTATCACCGCAACACATTCTCATGATTAAAATCTGATTCATTTATTGAAAGGAAAAACAAACCTTTACAGGTCCAGGCACGAACGTGGTGCCAACTTGAAATAAACATAGTCATTATAGCAAGCCTTGATTAATTGTCTTGAACGTACAAAGTGATATATACCTTGAAACCACATTAAAGGTACTAGATTGTACTGTGCATGATCATTAACTCACATGAGATAATAGATACCAGCGTAACGGACCTGTACAGGTCAGAGATGAGGCACTGTGAGAGTGATGTGTCGGAAGATTTTACATACTATAAAATACAACATGGTTACCCATGTCCAGGACTTGTTCTGCAGCGTCATCAGTGAACGGATGATTGCTTTGTAATATATATTGCCTGACCCAAATATGATCAACCTATGAATAGATTGAGTGAATAAACAGGAAGGGAGGAGACACCATGTATACCTCGCAGGGAAACACGAGGACTATTGACAAAACAGTCCTAAAGTTTAGTGTTATATATAAAGTGTGTACTTGCTCACTATAATCATAGACGATGGCGGTCACTGTTGCCACTGCATGGCAGCAATGACGTTAGATTAATAATCAATAAGATGGATCGAAAAGAGCCATACCAGATACCTCATTGTTGAAGAAGATTAAGGGAACGACCGTCTGCACGTTAGACGACATAGCGAAAGACGATGAGGATGAAAGGATTAGACCGAGTGACCTGGCAGGATGCGCCGCTTTTATTACCACCCAAAGCGTGGGTCGGTAATGCATCTAATTTTCCGACACAGCGCAGAGATACAGCAATGCCACCGTCGAGAACTACAGTCCATCACAGATACCAAGGCAGCGCGTGATGATCATAACTCCCTAAAAGTAAAATCGCAACGCGGGGAGCGTCGGATCGAAGCAATTACTATGGCTGGGCCTGCTTTCTCCAACCAAAGCAATGTTCTGAAATGAGGTCGTTGCGTCTGTCGACAGAAACGACTAGATACACATATCGCGATACACCCAGGACGAAGCGGTTGATGCGATGCGCCAGCCATCGAAGGTGATGTAAAAGAACTGATAGTACTGCCTTCAATCATCGGAAGATGAGCTTGGCGAGTAGTATCAGTTCAATATTGACGATGTTTGATGTGCTGTTGATCAAGACAGGAGGTTTTTCATGGTGGGTGATGCGGGCTGTTCTTGTCGGTGGTGATTTGGCGGATCGTGCTCCAGAATTTTCTGCCTTGATTGTGGCATGGAATGCGATGAAAAGGGAGTCAGAAGCCGTTGTAACGGTTGATGAACAAGGCACCAAGAAGCGGAAGCCTGATATATGTTATGCATCTACCTGCTGGAGTTCCTATGGATGATTGCTAACGCGCTTTCAAACGAGCTGCAACTTGGGTTCCAAGTGGTTCTGTTGGGGCGCTGGGTGCCTCGATGGCACGAGCGAGAGTGGGGCGGGGATCAAGATCGCTGGCAAAGTCGAAGTCTCGACTTTTGCACAAGAAGCACTCAATCGCTTACAGCCTCGCGCGCACCGTGTCGTGGATTTATATGGGCATGTCGACATTGCATTTTCTCATGCAAGGTATGTAGAGGAATGGACGGGCTGGGTCGACGTCGATGAAGCGGACCCAGAACCTGAAGCAGGTGGTAAAGGTAAAGGTCGTGCGTGACGATTGCGACGACGACGACGAGCCAGAGAAAGATGTAAGGGGAAGAGGAGAGCAATGGGAATAGAAAGGCGAGTTAGACCACGGTACCACTCCGGGTCCACCCGGTTCGTCGAGAACGGGAGAACGGGAAGCCGAAGCACGAGAGGGAGAGGAAGACACCATCAAGATTTGGGAAAAGGCGTGAGTCACCCTCGTCCTGTTTTCGACCCGCCGTGCGTTTCGTGCTGATATTCCAGTTCGCATAGTATTTTCGTCGGACGGCTTCGTGCGCGACGTCATTTCCCTGGCTTACTTGTCCCCACACCCGAATGCATGCTCGCGCGAATGATCCGACTCAATTACAAGAGAGGACCGACGTCCGAGCCCATCGTTGTCCCTGCGAGCACGCGCCAACCCTGCGCCACCTGCTGCACTCCAACCGACGCTGCATATCCTGAAACAACCGTCTCCGAATGCCAGCGGTAACAACACGAGAACACCATCATATCGGCCTCGTTGTCTTCGTCCTCACAAGGGTATCCCGCGGGCTCTAGTTTCGGCTCTGGAGTGACGACCCCGGGCCCGAGGGCCACGCTGGCAGAGCGCGAAGCTCAGCATCAAGAAGTGCGAAGTTGCAAGCGGGAATGCGAGTTCTGTGTCGATGTCGAGAACGAGCTCTACTTCGAGCGGGGTTGTGGTCGTACGCCACTTGTATCGGAGATGGATATGACGAAGCTGGGAAATGGGTAGTCTCGAGCCGTTCTAGGAAAGCGCTTACTAGTGTCGGAATCTTCCGCGCTATAGTCTCGAGCCGTTCTAGGAAAGCGCTTACTAGTGTCGGAATCTTCCGCGCTATAGAACGTCTGGGGACTTTTACCTGAGGACTCTTGCATCGAGTCACACATGTCACGCTTTTTAGTCTAAATTTGGAAAACATCGCCTTTTTTGGATGAGGCTGTAACACTGCTGTCTTGTTTTGGATTGAAATCCTAAAAAGTAAACTCGCTTAATATCTGCTAAGTGCTAATCATCTTGACGAGCTGCTGGATGATTCTATCGTATGATATCTAAGACTTGGAACAGGTTGTAAATGAGGAATAGTGTGGGTACGGCCAGTACGGGTGGTGCTGCGAGCACGCCACGTTATTGCGACGTCACGTCGTGGGCATGCTGGCATGCTATTGCATCTAGCCGTGCTCTGAGTCCTGCAGTTGAGGGATGCCCAAGCCCGGCCGGGCGAAACCCCCCAAAGCCCCTGCAGTGAGGTGGGAAGAGCCACAGATGTCGATAGTACATTTGCGCAACACAAGGTCGCACAATGTTTGCATGACCTTGTGATGTACATATGATGGAAGGGGTGAAGTGGCGAGAGCAAGAGCGAGAGGGAGGGTTGTCACGGTTGTGTGCACGTGGGTGAGAAAGGTCTGCGGAGGTCAGGGTCGAAGGGTGCACAGTTGCCGTGGCCGCGAGTCTGTGCTGCAGCCGGTTCAATGTACGTGTGGATGATAACAGTGTCACGCCGTGGGTATCGAGAAGGTCACCAGAGGCGACAAGAGGCGAGCGTGTCGACGAGGTCAAAGAGCACGTTGAGGAGGTTGCTGATGGTGTCCGAGTCGGTGCTGGCTTTGTCGCGAGACGTCAGCGTCAAGAGTCGCCTAGGGCAACAATCAGATGACGGCCGTCACGGTACCGTGACGGGTGCGTGAAGTTGAATGAACGACGAGCAAAGGTGTTTGCAGCGTCGTTCGACACGCCGGGATGGCCGTCTACCTCAATGAAGGTGGCAGCACTGTGCGACACGCTGTTTCATGGTTTAAAACGAGATTGGTACTAGCCGTTTCAGCGCGTGAGTTGAGAGTGAGCGTGAGGAAGGGACGGTGACGGCGTTGATCATGTGCACAGTTGCAGCACTCGGGTCGATGTTGGTGCGCTGGGCGAGCGAAAGGGCTCACGATTCGGTGGATATTGGAATGACAGTATGTGGCGGTAACACCAATGAGGGTGAGCCGGGAATGGCGGCGATGACGATAGTAGAAGAGGGCGAGGCGAAGACGCACGGCGACCGTCGTGCACTCTCGTCAGAGCAGGAGCACGCGGCGGTCGCCTCACGCCGTGCTTGATGCAATGAATGGGCGATGGTGCTGTCACGGTGGGAAGGCGACGGCGACGGCGAACAGAGAGCAAACAGGGAGACGAGTGAATGGGGAGGGCGATGGCGATGAGCACAATGGCGACAGGATGGAAGGGCGTTGCCGCGTGGGACCCGCAGGTCAACATAGGGTGTACCCATATCCACCGGGGGCGTACCCGTGTAAGGTGTGCACAGTCTCATACTAACCTGTCCCTTTTTTCCTGGATTGCTGCATATTACCTAGTAGCTCGGAGGGTATGTGAAGTACAGCAAATGGGTCGACTGCACCATCAAAGTCAAACAGATTGTCGTTGTCGTCGGTATCAGTTCAAGCAGACAGAGTTTGATCGCGAATACTGAAATAAAAAAATTAATGATAATAATGGCTTAGTAATAAGAGCGTGACACGATGCAAGAGTTGCCAGGTAAAAGTCCCCAGACGTTATAGGAAACATTTGCTTCCCGTGTTTACCCGAATTTCCTATAATGGCTCGAGACTAGGAAGAACGGTGACTCCATCGGATGCTCGGTGTGATAGGGAGTGGGTATGAAATAGGTGCGCCAACCACGTTGAGCGTACTTTTGGATGGCCGACGGAGAACCCTGCGCGGTCGGCATACCCATACCGCTCCGCTCTTCAAACGTCGCAGTGGGATACAAAGAGATCAAACCCGTGGTACCCGTCAAGTACTACCCGTGCACTCGATCATGTAGAGCAAGACGACGAGGTGTTGTGACCGTTGTGCACTCTCAGCGGAACGATTCAGAGAGTACACGGCAGTCGCCACACACCGTCGTTGATGCGGGAATGGGCAGTGACGCGATTGCGGGCGTCATCGTCGTCGTTGAGTCGCATCCGTGGCATGCCGTCGCGTTGTTGTTGTTGTCATGGGTGAGAGGCGCACATCGCAGTCGTGGTGGCATGAGGACGGGGACGGGGATGGGGACGTCGTCGTGTCGTCGTCGGTGTCGCTGTGTCACCGTTGTGTCGTCATCATCGACAACGACGTCGTGTTGTGTTGTTACGTCGTGGTGGCACCGGGCCGTGGTATGAGGACGGGGATGGGCTGAGGACGTCGACATTGTGTCGTCGTCGTCGCTGCATCACCGTTGTATCATCGTTAATGGTATCGTCGTGTTGTCACGGTGTGGGGACGTTGTCACGTCGTCGTCGAGCCATCGTGGTGGCACGAGGATGGAAACGGGGATGGGGATGGGGATGGGGATTGTGTCGTCGTCGTCGCATTGTCGTGTCATCATCATGTTGTGTGGTCGAGTCGTGACGGTGCGGGTTGGCAGGTACGGGTACATACCCAGGGTTTTACCCGTGCAATTCTCTAAGAATTAGTGCATTGTCAGGAATGAAGATTGAAACATACAAGTGGTCCCGGCTAGGGAATATCGTACGGGTCAGCACGGACCCGCGTCCAACCCACTACCCGGCCGCATGGTAGTATCGGTACTACCCATGACCGGCGTTGCGGCAGTCGTCGTGTCGTGGTGCACGTCGGTCGTTGTGTTTATTGGGGCGTCATGACGTCGTGGGGTGGGTGATACATCAACTGAGCGGCCAAGCTTACTTATGCGAATCGATTGCAATTTGCTGAGTCAGCAGATGGACCAAATATCAAAATATATGTTGGGCCGTTATCGTGTCGATACGAGTATCTACAGGGCTGTAGATTGGCACCACCTTTTGACGACAATAGGCTACTATCATTGCACCGGAGTTGCAAAAGGATGGGGTGTTGCAAAACCGTGTCTAGCTTGTTCAACACAGCACTCCAGACCCCAAGGTGGTGGATATAGAATGAAATATGATAGATTAACATCCTTGTATTTTTTTTTCTGACAAAAGAGTGTGCGTTTGTTGGCCGGCAGCTCATTTGTATCTTGTGGCCAGGTTTTTCCAATCTCAAGCGTCAGGGCAGCACACAAGCTTTGAACAAAAAATCCCCAAAAAACCATGTGGGTTCTTCACTATGTCTCCCAACTTCTGGTTAAGTTTCTGTAGTGGTTGTATTGCTGCAGCGCTGCGTAGGAGCCATAAAAGTTCGCTCTGCTTCGAGCGTGACATTGTTGAGCAGATGCAGCGGAGTTCCCCATTGAGTAAGCTGCTGCAGAAGCGGCATCTCGGCACGTAGTTCATATCTATTCGTACTATTTTAGTCATTTGCATGTTGCAAGTCTGCAGCGCGTTCAGCTCGTCGGAGATTGCTTTGATACAATGTCACAGTGTGACACCTAGCTCTCTCGCAGGTGGGAAACTTTGCAACTCACCATCCATTTCACCCCCCACACCGGCATCTCTCTGGCAACATCAGTATATCATTTCTGAGATTTATTTTCCCGTAGCATTTCTTTTTACACACTACTCTATTAGCTTGTGCATTTTTTCCCCTTACACTAACGACGAATGTTGAAATAATTACAGAGGGTGCTCAGATTTTGCAACTCCGGTGCAATGATAGTATAGCTAGCGCGTTATATCTCGTCGGTCACACCACCACCGCCGCGACATTCCTTATCGGGTAAAAGCGGAGTTTGTTGAATTTGGTGATGCTGATAAGTAAAGACCGGGTCGCCGGGTTGGATACGCCCGCACAGTGATGCTGTTCTCTCTGCTTTCTCTTGTCAGCCTCGCCATCACCTGCGCCGATAGCGAGCTCCACGCTCGCGCCGACAGCGCGCATGCACACGTGTACGAAAAGCGCGAATATCATCAAGCCCCGCTGTATACCACGGACACTCAAGCCCCGCTCACTCCTCCATACCGTCCTCTTGTCTGGGGTGACTTCAACGTCATCCACACCACGGACACTCATGGATGGCTCCTCGGTCACCAGAAGCGCGATTGGCCAGAGCCGAACTATAGGTGAGCTCCTTCTCGTACTTCCGACGAAGCGCTCGACCGTCTCGATGCTAATGACTTGCATAGCGGTACTCTCGGGGAATTTTCCAGCTTCGTCACGCATATGAAACAGATCGCTACCGTCAGCTCCTCGTGTACGGTACCATTCCAGAATCTTCCCGTTGACAAGCAGTGCAGGCAAAGGACGTCGACCTTCTCCTTGTCGATTCTGGGGATCTTCACGACGGTACACCACCCGGGACATTTTCCTCGATCAACTCTGACCCCTCCTCAGGCACTGGCCTTTCGGATGGCTTTCCCCCAGGCGGCGTGGATGGACACGAGGTCAGTCCTGTATTCTCGGTTTGTAGCTCCACACTGATTGTGGGAATTGTTTCAAGGCCACCAAGTTCTTTCTGAAACTTCCCTACGATCTAATGACCATTGGAAAGTAGGTCCAAATGCTTAACGTCACGAAAACACATGGACGGTACTGATCTCCCAATAGCCACGAGCTATACGATTATGCCGACACGCATGACATGTACGTGCATCAAGAAACACAGCCGCTTTGCCATGCTGACCTTGTATATGCCTTTGAAGATGCCGACAGTGACAATTGAATAGCCTATCGTGATGTTTGGCGATTACGATAAAAGAAGAACAATCAGAAGAAATCCAAATACTTAGTACTACAAAAGTAAGGTAGGACTACCCAATCATAATATAATCCTACGTGTTTGAATCCATGTTTCGATGCGTTCGTTCGTTTCGATGCGACGTGATTGAAGGATCCGGAATTGGTAATACTAGTAGGAAACAGAACGTGGAGTAGAGTGGAGAAAAAGGGAGTACGATGGAGATAATAAATAGAAAGAAAAAGGAAGAAAACGGATCCTCAGTGACAGACATGGCTGGCAGCTCATTGTGTGGAAACAGATACACACAGAAGCATTACAGAAATCGGATTCCTCATGTGCAATCCGAAATAAAATTGCGTGAATTTGTGCCAACACAAACACACAAGACTGTCACATGTTCTCTTTAAATTTGTCGCAACTCCCACTTGAATTCAGCACATAAGTATAGGGTAAATCGATAGAACGAAATGTCATTGGGTCAGATCGTCCACCATTGAAATATTGATGTTTCGTGGGAACAATTCTCAGATCCAGCTCGAAGGCACTCAAGCCAACATACAGAGTCTGAGAGTCTCGACATGTTCAGATCGACTCGGAGTCATCTGCTTAAATGTTCGTTTATGGTGCTGTCCACGCGCTCTCGCCGCTCCCTCCTGCCAACGTGTTGAATTCATGGTGGCTCCGCTCCAGGAGAAGCATATTCTCAGTCTGCTCCGACCAACTCTTGGGTCATATGCAGTACAAGATAGATAAGGTCACGCGAACTTAGTGTCTTTGCATAAGTGTTGGCCGCCATACGTTGCTTGAGCTCGGAACCAAGGTTCCTGGCCCTCTCACCAAAACGCATGGTGGGAATGGCACTTGACCACCTGTGATTGGCTTGGCGGCCATAGTCATGCACGGCGAAATTGGACATTTGGCCCGCGTATCGTGGGTTCAGTCGTTGCTCGCGTTTTCCCAGTCATCCGACATCGTAGCCCAGAGATAAGATAAAGAGCTTCCCGTTGGATTCGCACGCGATCAATCTGATTGGTTCGGCTCACCAATATCGTGCAGCACTTCAGCCGCTCCAAAACCTCTTGTCTAGCGACGCGAGAAACTCTGATCCATTGCGGGTTACACCAATGTATTGACCTATGAGATGGTCTGCTTTACAAACGGCCGGGCACAGATGACTGTCTTTCGCACCGGATCTGACATTCTGTCGACTATCCTCGTTATTTTTGAAAAACAATATTAACGTTCATTCCCCGTGTTACCTTGTTTATTACCTTGTTTGTCAAGGTCACACTGCAGTTCAAATTAGCGGCTGTCCTGTCCTCGAAATTTCATCACTCGTGGGAAACAAAGATGCGGCTGTGATCACAGGTCGTTGTATGATTCCGTATGATCATTTTGTGTACAAGTTAGCTTTACTTTGCAAATACATGTGCGTAGTACTACTGTACAGTACTCTCTCGTACGTTCTCCCACCATTTGGTAGTTACACAGTCCAATTGGTTAAGCCGTTCTCCTCGCGTAGATGTTCGCTCGGATGTGTCGTAAATAACTTCTCGTAGAATTCTCGTAATAACCTTATACTGTCTCTTCCTCGACTCCGTGAGAGCGTGACGTATGCATTGAATGGCGTGAACTCACCTGACGGTGGTGAGCCTATGTCCACACTCACTTTCTCAATCGTTTGGCCTCAGTGTGAACGGTAGTCCGTGAACGCGTGAGCGGCTGTGAGAGGGAGTTGTTGACGCGTGACCGTTTTTTCCCTTCCTTGATGCATGATTCTAAATGTTCTCTA
>JBBPPA010001084.1:0-14478 GCA_038091735.1 Leccinum pellstonianum
TCGAGCAAACCAGGAGCGGTGAAATGGGCGGCACCTGAGAGACTCTCTGGAAGCAAACCGCACCCATCGGGAGACATTTATTCGTTCGGGTGTACGATGTTCGAGGTAAGGATATTCCCCGATACCCTGATGTATTAACCTAATTTCTCCGGTAGGTGTTGTCCGGCGATGTGCCATGGAAAGCAAAGACGGACTACCAGGTGATTGTTCTGAAGTTGACGACGCATGAATTTCCCTCTCGTCCAGAGTGTGGGACAATTCGAAACGAGCATTGGAAGCTGATGATGCAGTGCTGGTCAGCGCGCCCACAACAACGCCCCAGGGCAGGCGAGGTTGTAGTAGCGGTGCACACTTTTTTCTCACAGAAGCAGGACGTGACTGGCGTATTCGGGGATATCCCGAATTTCAAATCTTTTTTTTTTCTAAGTCACCGGTCAGGGCCACCGGGAAGTTCAGAGCTATGACAGGGTCCGTATCGGACAATACTATCACTTATCAAGGTCTTTGCCACCCCACTAGTTGGCCGGTTTGTGAAAACGACCACTACTTCTCTAACAACAACTGTTCCACTCAATCCTGCCTCATATAAGACACGTTCTAAAGCCACGCGAAGTTGAATGGCATCAATCCAGTCAATACTCGTTGAGATTGAAAAAATGATGTGACAATGGGCCGTGACGGCCATGCCGAGTGCTGCCGCAGCGGAGTATGGCTCTAGCCTCGACGGACGTTGATTCGTTCGACTCCGTCTGTGTCCCTGTCGTGAGCGGAGATACAAATCAGTCTGCGTTCCATGTACTTACACTATATTTTCGCTTGAGACTCATCTCGTCTGCACGTGCCCTGACTACCGAGCGGCTTTAGCACCAGTTTCGTTGACTGACAGCATCCATCAAATCACTTGAAGAATGAATCAATAGCCGTCTGCGTTTCACAAAGATATTATTCGAGTCGTAATGGTTGACTACTACCGTGACTCTCCACCCATTCGTTTGCTTCATTTTAGCTCCTAATGCGCTCGATAGACCCGATGCTGACATGCGTGGCGACCCACGGTTTAGCGCTTAGGTGCTCCTACGTGTGGCTGGATACCCGTGGCGTGAGGAGCTGATAGAGATCCTATCACTCTATAGGAGTCTATACTCTGCATATCTTCTACGGTGACTTGCATAGCGTAGCGTCCAGGACTCGCTTTTGTCACTTTTTTTCCACCGAGGCAACATGAATAAGTGATTTCACACTAGCTGCTAGGTACAATCAATTAGGCTGACATACTTGCAACCGATTTGGCATCGATTTTCGCATCGGTTGTAAAATGGGCACCAACAATGTAGAAGCAAACCGCCATTGGGGACCTATGCTATACCATGGTTCGTGTAGTCGCAAGGTAGCCTTGTCCCCCTGGTGTGCTACACCGAGTCTCGTGTCGCGCACACGCTCAACTCTTACATGAGTTAACGGGACGTCAGATGCCACGAGCAGGAATATACTTGCAATGAAAATATGTACGAACGTTCAAACCAGGTCGACGGGACGAGTTCCACCCACAAGTACCGGCGGTGGCGGCCGGCGCGAAGTCGCGGATCGACCTCCGACCCATGATTGGATTGGTGTGTCGAGTACGCGCCAGGTTTTGCCGATCTGAGAAGCCAGTGACGGATGCTTCGACACGATGTCAGCTCACACGAGACGCTCGCCAGGCCTGTCACTCACCCGACGGTACATAATGGTAGTTGCCGCCGGAGATGGGCATCTTGCCATTACTTGTCGCGAACGCCAGTGGGAAGCTGTCAAGAATCCGCGAACCGACGGAACGAGAGGCAGGCAGCTTTAAACTCCTAGTGAGGTGCGTACCCGACGGAAGGACGCAAAAGAGCAGTAGATCAGACCTGGGTAGAGTCAGTCGCATCCATGAACGCTGGAATAGCATTTATCGCTGATTGTGGATTTGGAGCAGGTGTATTACTTCAAGTTGCTCCTCCATCTGTTGTTCATGTTGCTGCAGAAGATACAGTCGCAGATGCTCGTAAAAAGTGGCTCAACGATAACCAGGAGGAGGCTCCTTCTCACTTCACAGCCCCACGTGCATTCAATGAGCGGCAGCGTTACTCTGACTTGGCAATACCTTGCGGACACCCCCGCTCGGAAGAGGACTCCATCCCATCCACATTGCTACACCCCGTCTTCGCAGAGTTTGTCCGCGATACCCAAAACGCGGAATTGACTGAAGGAGACTATAAATTTGCTTGGGAGCTCACAGATGTCATGACACGTTTCTACGATGACGATGTTGATTCAGCCTCGCGCGTTGCCACAGTCTTCAGAACCTTCGAAGAGCACAACTTTGCCCTTTTCCAAGGCTCTAAGGTTGGAGTCAAGCCGCTGTACCAAACTGATGGTAACTTAGTATGCATGTTGATCGTTATCATTTAATGACGTTGTGGTCAAAAGTCAAAAATGAAGTGGGAGCCTCAGGAGATCCCTATCTCCAAAATGTCCAATACTACCTGGAGGGGACGAGAGCAATGGCAGTTGAGATGCCGCAATCACCTTTGCCCTACTTCTTGTTGTCGATATTTGGTTGGTTCTTGAGTGCAGATCAATTCGGGCTGTTGACCATCCTTCATGTAGGGCCTTATATTGTCTTTGCAGCTGGTGCTTGGAATAGGTGACCGATGGTGCAGTTACATATAATAGATGCCCATCGCATTCAATTTTCACAGCAAGGATACTGTCAATCTTATTGTTGTGGCACGACACATATTTCATTTCCATCCCTCCAGGCATGGGCATCTAATTAACTCTCTTAGTCAGGAACGATCAACCTCCCGCCTCCTCTCATCACCATCAACCTCGTTACCCACATATTCTCAGTGTCGCGAAACCAACATTGACCATTTATCTGCACGACGAGCGAATGATCTTCATCGTGGACAATGTGCTCTTCGTCGTTGGAGACGTGTTCTCCGCCAGCGAGATGACATACTATCTCACTAGGTGTCGATCCTGGCTGCACCCGGTTGACCACTTCGCATTGATTGTGCTGCTTGGATGATCTGCCTACCACTTACCTTTTCTTTCTTGGGTGCCGTCTTCATCCAAATACACTTTACGTGCCCCTTTTTTGGTATCACAGGGACTGAATGGTGTCTGTGCGTAAGTATTTCAATGGCGTGCTAATGCAGTCTAATCCAACTCATACCTCGCCTTGTGGGTTTCTTGTTTACTCGCTCTCTTTTGAAACAGTATTTCTTACCGACTTTTTAAGTCTCAAATTAAAAAAAAAAGGTAAGTGATTTCGCACTAGTAATCAGGCTCACATACTTGCAACGATTGTGGGGCACGAATTGACATCGATTCTTACGTCGGTTGGAAACTTGGAAAAGGGCGGCACCTACGGTGTAGAAGCTTGAAGCCGCTGCATCGGGGACCTGATATTCTGCTTCTTTATATAAAGGCCAGGCTATGTAGCAACGCCTTCGTGTGTGGGAACCAGTCCAAGGAGTTCGGGAAGGCCGCTGCAGATGGTAATCGACACGAGTAATAGAGGGCTCAGAGTGCGCTAGATGCAATCTTTTGGGGCTCGATTATGGGCGCGGTTCGGGCAGTGAATGCACAAGGTATCCTTGTCCCACTGGTGTACTACACCGAGTCTCGTGTCACGCGCACGCTCAACTTTTACATGGGTTAGAGGGACGTTAGATGTTACACCAACAGAAATATACTTGCAATAAAAATATGCATGAATGTTCAAACCAAGTCAACGGGACGAGTTCCACCTACAAATACGGACCGTCGGCGGCGGCCAGCGCAGAGTCGCGGGTCGACCTCTGACCCGATTAGATTGGTACGTCGAGTACGCACCATGTGTTGCCGATATGAGAAGCCAGTGACGGGTGCTTCGACACGATGTCAGCTCACACGCGAGGCCTGTCACTCACCCGACGGTACATAATGGTAGTTGCCGCCGGAGATGGGCATCTTGCCATTGCTTGTCGCGAACGCCAGTAGAATCCGCGAGCCGACGGAGCGAGAAGCAGGCAGCTTCAATAAACTCCTAGCGAGGTTCGTACCCGACGGAAGGACGCCAAAGAGCAGTAGATGATCAGACCTGGGTGGAGTGAGTCGCATCCATGAACGCTGGAATAGTCCAACCTGCAGAGGACTCAGGCGTGGGTACGTAATCTCACACTCGCCTTTGCATTCACTTTGTCCTCGTTGAATGAGTGGAAGATTCTGCAAGCGTCATTGTCGAACAGGATAAGATGGGATGTCTTCTAAGTCAACTTCAAGTTATTCAATGTATAGGCGCATGAAGGCAGCCGACGGTGTCATATTCCGACGCCAACGCCAACGGGAAGAAATGAACCCACCCAACGGCATGTTTGATATTCCGAGCTTCTTTTCATCTATATATTGGCAGTAGTAGGGGCTAGCGAGGACGCCACCAAGTTCTGAACCGGCGGCATCGGGATGACCGATCCGATGGCATGTGCAGCATGTCCTTCCGACGGAAATAGAGCCAAAGGAAATGGCCTTGCGAGTTTCGATCTATGTTTGTAGTGAGATAGTGAAGAAGTCCGAGTCATTCCGAATGATTCTAAGGATGACGTAACAGTGAGAGTTCTCAAAAATTCTCACGACTAGTAGGCTTTATATCGACCTTAAGCTTAAGCTTGACCCATAATGATACATGCATGGCCCTCCACCCTGCGATACGCTGGATCCTATGCAAGACGCGACCCCGCACCATTCCTGCATCCTGACGCCCTCGAAGGGCTTGTCTTTTGACCACTCGTTTACCCTCGGATTGGTCCACCTCCACCTCTTCGGAGCGACGAACGCACGATGGTGCTCGAAATTCATCAAGCAAAATTCCAGTCCTCCTTTTTTTTTTTTTTCAAAAAAGTTCCTTGAAAAAAAAAGAAAAAGAAGATGTGGAATTTAAAGAGAGCCTTCAATTGTACCAACGAGAAATCAGGCTCGCACGAGGATCACATAATGACCCTCGGACTAGTCTCGCCGTCATTGGCTCTCAGGCAGAACTTGGTTCGTACGTGCATCTTCGCCTGGTAAGCATTTTTGTTTGGATGTGCACATGTGTGCCCGTTGCGCACTGGCGTCTAATGGTGCGCATGATGATCGTGGTTATCCACTCCCATTTTGATTCCTTGAACGATCTCCTCGCTACTCTGATGAGAGTGGTATACACGAGTGAATTCTCAGGTACAGAAACATAGAAGAACGATGGGGTAACAATAGCGGTCACGTCACTACGAAGGAGAACGGAGAGATGATAGCGACACATGGATCTGTCATATTGATACACAAAATTCAGTAGCTTGCAGGATCATCTAGAAATATCGTCACATCAGCATCAGCGTTGAGCATACTCATGGTCCCCCTCGTCGATCATTGATCTCGATCAGCTACCACACACGGCCGAGAGGATCTCAAAGACCTCGCTCTGTCTGTCGCGGAACGTCTTGATCTTGGCGATGTTGAGCGCAAGCGCATTAATCCGGTTCGAAAACGCGACCGTCCGCCCCTCGACGCTCTCCCTCCGGACGAGATGCTCACACCCGCCATGGCCATTGACTCTTTCACACGCGCTCGAGCACGCAACACCCCGATCGTACCCCACGCCCTCCTGCAATATCCGCTCGAGATGCTCGAGCCGCGTGACCCCTGGCTCCTCGCCTCGCTGCGCCGCCTCGATCGCCGCTTCCGTATCCCGCTGCCTGATCTTCTTCATTTTCTTTCCAATTTCCCCAAGCTCGGTCATCAGCGGAAGGAGCGCGTCGGGGCACTCTTCTAAGGTTATTTGCAACCCAAACCCACCATCGATCGATCCGTCAGGCTTCACGGCGCGCGTGCCTACTTCGACGATCGCGAGGGCGACGGAGGCAAAGTATGCGCGGGGTGGGTCACTTTTGAGGAGACGACCGAGGGAGGCATTGTCTGCGAGGACGTCGCCGAGTGCGGCGTAGAGGATCTGGCGGATGCGCTCTAGCGCGGGGGAACCCTGTGGGAACAGCACCGGGGAGGGGGTGCGCGGGGGGAACACAGAAGAGGCTGGTGAGTGCGAGCGCGGCGAGTACAGGGAGGCGGTGCTGAGCTTATCCTTATCAGACGCTGACGAGAATGGGCCGTCGTAAGCAGGCGGGGGTACAAAAGAGGTTTTGACCTTGAGGGAGGCGCCTTGTCCGCCCGCGTCGAGTGCTGCCTGGATATCGCTGGCGTATCTGTCCTGGAACGAACGCCTTTGCGATATCTCGATCGCGACTGCGCGGAGATCGGCTGCAATCCCAGAGATAGCGGGATTGAAAGGCTCGCTGAGGGGATCGAGGCCACAGATGATGCGTGCGAGGTCGTGCTGGTATTCCGGTGCGAGGCCTTGGATCTTGGGCACTGCGGAAGCCCACACGCGGAGAAAGCCAAGGAAGGTGGGTGGACAGTTGGATTCGGTGAGGTCACGCGGGGGATCAGTTTTAGAACTGCGGGGAAGTGGCACGGACGGTGGGACGGTAGTGCAGCGGAGGGCGGCGAAATAAAGACAAAGTGCGGGACCTAGTAAGTAGAGTCGTCGTCAGGATACGAAATTAGCGGGGTTCGCTAAAGAAGGGTCTGAATCACTTGCCCGAGATCATCAGGTCCCCCTCCGCACTCGCAAGCACTTCTGGCTCGATGAGTCTCTCTACCTTTGCATGGGTCAGCGAAGACTTGAGATAGCTGTGGAAACTGTCTTGTACGTATTTTTCTGATAGAATCATAATTGTGGATGAGGTGCAAAGAAGTGCCGGGCTCTGGCCACGCGCAGCCCTGCAGGGAGGCTGTGCTAGGTCGTACTATTTGATCGATGACGTACACGAGACACTGAGGGTCCACAGTGGCAGTTTGAAAAAGCCGTCCGATTGAATTCAACAGTCATGTCCTCTCCGTACATGCAGAAAATGGGTGTCAAGCTCTTCAGCAAGCACTTGGAACAGTACACTCCAGCAGATCCAGTCTACGAATATTACAACGACGCCAGGGGCAAACAGCGTCGCAAAAGGGTAAGCAACTCGCCTCGGGCCCGCACGGCTGCGGGCTTGAACTCACGCTCTTTCGTCCAACAGCGAGATGCCCCACCCGGTATCTCTGCACGCGACACTGCGATCCTCAAGTCCGTTCAACGCCGTGCACGGTGCCTCGACAAGTCCTTCAACCTCTGTGGCCTTCGCTTCGGATGGGCGGCCGTCCTCGGCCTCGTGCCCGTTGCAGGCGACGTCGCGTGCGCCGCCCTCAATTACACCCTCGTCCTGCGCAAGGCCCGCCAGGCCGATCTGCCGCAGTGGCTCGTCGCACGCATGATCCTCAACAACGTAGTGTCTGCTTGTGGGGGGCTCGTCCCGCTCGTTGGGGACGTCGTCATTGCCATGTACAAGGCCAACTCGCGCAATGCAGTCCTGCTAGAGGAGTATCTGCGCGTGAGAGGCGAGGCGCTGCTTAAGGAACAGGCGGAGAAGGAGGCAGAGGAGGGTCGGGGTACGGCGGCTCCGGCGGCTCCCCCGAGAGAATCGGAACAGTTACTGTCGGCCACAGCCTCGGGCTCAAAGGAGTCGGGTCGCAGCTGGAGCTCGTTGGTCCCCTCAATTGGCAAGAAGCAGGCCGCGACTCTCGTTGGTGGCGATCGGGGACGGTTCATTGAGGACATGAACAACTAATTCGCGCATGGTATTTGATCTCGGAGTCGACGATGGACGATGGACGATGGACGATGGACGATGGACAATGTTCTCTTGCTATCTTCTTGTTTCGTTTGGTGGGACTTTTGTTTTTTCCACTCCATCTTTTCCTTCCTATCGGATATCATCACGACACATGACGGCGGCAATGATACCACGAGTTACTAATGCGACCTATGTATGTACTTGTACTCATCCACGTGTAGTATGATGATCTTCAGCCTACGAAACTCATTTTCCTCGAGGTACGCGGCACGTTGTCTACATCCTGAGGACTAGCTCGCCATCTTCTAGACACTCGGTTGTTTACTATAACGGCAACTACATAAGTAGATGCGATGACGGCGCGCAGGATCAAATCTACCACCAGCTACACAGCGCTCAGCGCTCAGAGATCAACTGACTCTCTCAAATCGGACGGACCAAGGGATCCCTAAGAGTCCGGATCAAATATCCTTCAAACGTATTGATCAGCTCATCCTTCTACTTCTGGTCGCTCGGAGATCCGACCCGACCCCCGGCGGTCCTCGGGCAGGTGTGCTGGACACATGAAACGTGATACACGTGTTCCTCATTCAGTTCAGACTCCCATCACTTGGCAGCCTGGCGCCTCAGTCCCAGAGGAGCAAAGATATGGACTTGTGTGTGGCACCCAAGTTGAACTTCAAGTCTTTGACTTGACCTCGACGAAAAAGGTATGGTGTTTCATGTTCTCCTTTCGGCCTCCGGTTCCGACGACGACTCGGAATATTTGGTGCAACTTGTACGGTCCGCGGAGGAGACCCCGACCCGTAACGTAACTTTGTACACCATCAGTTGAGTACACTTACAAATCTGGACAGCAGTTTCGCCTTCTCTGCCATCCGAATCATCCATTGATGAGATAGATAGTATCCCCTCCCTATCCCCTTCAACCTATCGCCAATACGTTGGCGTACTCCCCTGCGCCCTCACGATCCGACACGCCTCGTCGAGCGCGTCCACCACTTCCTGCGGGAGCGGCCCCTTCTCCGAGTCCGCACAGTTCTGCTCCAGCTGCGCAGCGCTGCTCGCTCCGAGGATCACACCGTCTCCTTCGCCCAGGATAGAGTGGTGATGGCACCACCGCATCGCGATCTCGGTCAGGCGGAGGTCGTGTTTAACCTAGTGGGCGTACAGATTTGGGTTTGGACAGAATACGGAATACGGAATACGTACGGCAACGCCCTTGAGGAGCTCGAGCGCGTCAAAGTAGCCTTGTCGGAGGTACCGGGCGCGGTACATCTTGCCCATGGAGGAACTTGGGTCGAAGCGACCCCCCTCAGGCGCCTGGTCGACGACGGAGCTGACTTTACCCGCCAAGAGACCGCCTCTGTGAGTTCGTTCGTGAGCGGGGTCATGTAGTGTGAACGGGAAGTCGGCGATGAGGACATACGCAAGTGGATTATAGATGACTAGTCGGAGGCCGTACTTGCGACAGCAAGGGACTAATTCGGCCTCGATCTCGCGCGTGACGGCGTTGTACATCCTATCATGATATATGTGTCAGTCTGTCAGCGAAGCAAGAGGACGAGCGATCTCACGCTTGGTAGATCTTGGGAAGCACGTAGCCATTGGCCTTGCAGATACCAACAATCTCGGCGACCTGTCGCGTGCAAGCAAGCGTTCAGACAGGACCTAAAGAAAAGCGAGACCAAGGTCACTGCGTACCTCCCACGCCGCATAGTTACTCAGACCAAAAATATCGCTGGCGAACAATTCGAGTCAGCCCTGCTACGTAGAGAAGCAGATATGGGAAATACTCACAACTTGCCCTGCTTGTACAACTCGTTGACCTCGTGCACGGTGTCTTTGAACGGGACGCTCCGATCAGGTGCGTGCAGGTACAGAACCCGAACCTTGTCACGTTCGAGGCATCGGAGGGATGTTTGGAAGATGCTCCGCAAGTTCTCTGGCGAGTGATCGCCAGGCTTGGATGGGTACACCCTGGTCGTGAGTAGCGACATCAGCCTTTGCCCAGACAGCACCCAGCGGTGTGGGGAAGATCTAGGCTTACTTGGTGTCGATAGTAGCGTTTCCAAGGCTGAGACGGGGTAAGACCTGGACGCGGGAAAGCGAAAACGTCAACACCCAGCCGCCCGTCCGAACAAAAAGCGAATATGTAGACACGCGACGGTCGACTTTCAAGTCAAACGTGCTCGCTCACCTGCTCCGTCGTTCCCTCGGCATACATGCGCGCCGTATCGAGCTCAGAGTGTCCGTGGCGGAAGAAGACATCGAGGATCTCCTGGCACTCCGTCAGCGAGGACGTTCGCACGCCGTTCTTGCCTTGGAACCCAAAGGTCATCGTGCCCTGGTGTTTTGCAAATTTTCCGGATCAACGCGGGAAAAGTCAATATACCATGTCTACTGCACGGCGAAAGGTGGTGCGTACGAAGAGGAGCGGGACGCGGGTCGGCATGGTGTTTTCGGCAGATTTGCTGGTTTGATCTAGTACGTGTTGATATACGGAGGTGCTGTGGTGAACAAACTTGTCTCGTCGGTTCGTTAGTTGATGTTGGAGGAAGGACGTGAACGTACCCTCTTGAATGCGCAACGTTGTAGATTGTTGTGGGCGAAGAGTCGAGCAGATGGAACCGCCCGGGATATCAATACCGTATACATGGTTATCGATCGAGTATCATGTGGTCTTTGTGAGATTTTATTAGAAGCACATGATGAGTCGCGTGTACGTCACTTTTACTTTCTCATCCTATCTCAGAATTGACTTTCAGCTAACGCCGAACGAACCCCCAAGCTGCCTCCCGTTATATGGTGTTGAAGTCGAACTTTTACTACGCCGGGACGTAGTATACGACAGTCAACCATCCTCGAGAAAGTTCTCTCGTAGCATTCATACATTCTGGATCACCAACTTTCAAAAATTTACTGCGAAAGTTGGAAGAGTTCCCAAGACCATGCAGGAACTTCACAAGGGGTGTGTGGTCGCTCCGTTTCGACGTGACTTCAACCGAACTACCGAAATATCACCGTAGCATGCACCAAGGTTGTATAATTTTACCCGAGGCCGACGGGCAATGGTTCAATACTTACAGCGTCCAGAGTCGGGGCCCAACAGAGTATAAGAAGCTCGGGGTTGCTAGCTCGTGGCAGCGGGTACACTCGGCTTAGTCCAGTTCTCAGAATCCCAGAAACCAGCGATGTCTTGGGGCGCGTTGCTTTCCCTGACTTTGTTGTCCGTCTTCCAGCGGGTGGTATCCGTTGCGCCACCTTCCGTCGCGGCAGCTTGGTATGCGGGCTACCATGCTACGGAGGGTTTCCCGCTCTCGGCCGTCAGCTGGGACAAGTACAACACCCTGATATACTCTTTTGCGTGAGTAAGCTCGTCGCTCAGTCATTCTGGAATACGAGGAATTGAATGTGCTAAATGATCCCTGACAGCGTCACAACCCCGAGTGTCCACAGTCTGACCCTAAATGGATCAGATCCATCACTCCTCCCCGAATTCGTGGGCTTGGCACATGCAAATGTGCGTTTTCTGACGCATCGTTCACTAACTTATATTGACTTGACAACCAAGGGTGTCGCTGCTCATATCGCTATCGGCGGTTGGGGCGGCGGCACATGGTTCTCTTCTGACGTTGCAACTCCAGAGAACCGCACTGCTTTCGTCCAGACCGTCGCAGATTTCGCTGAAGAATATGACCTAGATGGTATCAACTTTGAGTACGTGTCCTTCTACCCACGCTCGGCCAAGACGGATACTCACCACCTTGTGTGCCAGCTGGGAATACCCCAACCATCAAGGCATAGGATGCAACATCATCAACGCCAACGATACCCAAAACTTCCTCTCCTTCCTCCAAGAACTCCGCGCGAACCCCATCGGAGCCAAGTTGACGCTCTCCGCTGCGACTGCAATCACCCCGTTCGTGGACGCGTCCGGTACCCCCTCGACGGATGTATCCGGGTTTGCCGACGTCCTCGACTACATTACCATCATGAACTACGACATCTGGGGCTCGTGGTCATCTGCAGTTGGCCCAAACGCGCCGCTCAATGATACGTGTGCCCCGGTTACAGACCAGGATGGTTCGGCCGTCTCTGCCGTCGCGGCGTGGACCGCTGCGGGGATCCCGCGCGAGCAGATAGTGCTCGGAGTGGCGGCGTACGGCCATTCGTTTAGCGTTCCGCCGTCGAACGCGTTCGTCAGTGCGACAGACGAGCTGGCGCCATACCCGATGTTCAATGCGTCGAATCAGCCGCTGGGAGATCCGTGGGGTGATACGAGCGGCGTAGACTCGTGTGGGGTATACGAAGGCCAGGGCGGGACGTTTGATTTTTGGGGGCTCGTGGACGGTGGGTTCTTGACATCGCTTGGGGATCCGGCGCCCGGGATCTATTATCGCTATGACACATGCAGTCAAACGGTTGAGTGACTTTTCTCGCTTTGGCGCATTTCACGCTAACGATTGTTTCCCCTCTTCTGTTTCTTTATTCATTTTCGTTCAGCCGTATGTGTACAACGAAACGTCCAAGGTCATGGTGTCGTTCGACAACGCACAGTCGTTCTCCGTCAAAGGCACTTACATCAAGGAGACCGGCCTGAGGGGTTTTGCGATGTGGGAAGCGGGTGGGGACTATAACGACATCTTGCTTGACTCGATCACTCTCGCTGCTGGTCTTATGTAGTGAACTCGTGGATTCTGGGTGGTTTTTCTCGGAAAAATATAGATCTATGACGTGATCGTAGAGTGCTAGTGTGGGATGGCATAGTATGCTCACTGCGCAGAACACAACGGTTCGGCATGTGTGACTGTGGTGACACAGACCCCTCCGACTGGAGTGCATACGTTCATAATGCATACGCCCTCGGGATAGGCCCAGCGCATGCATTGTGAGATTACGACATCATATACGGATTCTCACTGTCAGAGGGCCTTCCACCGTCCCACTCATCATGCATCATTACTCCCAGCATCACACCTGCCTACCATTCCTTATGGCAGTTCTCACTCTGGAATCTGGTCCCTAGAAGTTCCAATGTGTGAGTTCCAGATTCTAGCTTCAGTGCAGCTTGTCGCCGCGCAGAGTAAGTTTTAATTTTAGGTTATGTAAAATTGGATGAGTTGCATGTACTGAACTTGTAAGTATGTAACGCTTCCAAGTATCGGGAATCTTGTAAAGTTGAACTTCTATTCTGGGATTTAGTAGTTGGATGCGGCAATCAACCGCTTCGAGAAGCCTTTGGTGAGTCGTTCTCACGTAGGATTCATATATTCCGGTTCACAGCAGCAATTCTTGAAGATCTGACTGCGGAAGTTGGACTCCCCAAGACCATGCAACTTGGAGCCGTCACAAGACTCATCGTGGTGGTCGGGGTGGTGTAGTCGCTCCGTCTCGACGTGACTTCAACCGAACCGAAGTATCTCGGTAGTACATGCCAAGGCTCAATTTATTTAATTTACCCGACGCACCATACTTACGGCGTCCAGAGTTGGGGCTCAACAACGCATAAGAAGCTCGGGGCTATAGGCGCACTCGGCCCTTCGCTCAGTTCTCAGTTACCCAGAACTAGCCATGTCACGGTCTTGGGGCGCATTGCTTTCCCTGACCCTGTTGTCCGTCTTCCAGCGGGTGGTTTCCGTTGCGTCGCCCTCCGTCGCGGCAGCTTGGTATGCGGGCTTCCATGCTAAGGAGGGTTTCCCGCTCTCGGCCGTCAGCTGGGACAAGTACAACACCCTGATCTATTCTTTTGCGTGAGTAGAACAATCGTTCAGTCATTCTAGAATTCGAGGAAAGGTAGCTAATATTCCCTGACAGCGGCACAACTCCAAATGTCCACAGTCTGACCCTGAACGGATCAGAACCATCACTCCTCTCCGACTTTGTGGATTTGGCACATGCAAACGTGAGTTTCGTGACATGCCGTTCACTAACTTGTGTTGACTCAATGCGAAGGGCGTCGCTGCTCATATCGCTATCGGGGGTTGGGCTGGGAGTATCTGGTTCTCTTCCAACGTAGCAACTCCCGAGAACCGCACTGCTTTCGTCCAGACCGTCGCAGATTTTGCGGAAGAATATGACCTAGATGGTATCAACTTCGAGTACGTGTCCTTCTACCCACTCTCGGCCACGACGAATGCTCACCGCTTTATGTACCAGCTGGGAATATCCCAACCACCAAGGCATAGGATGCAACACCATCAACGCCAACGATACCCAAAATTTTCTCTCCTTCCTCCAAGAACTCCGCGCGGACCCCACCGGAGCCGAACTGACGCTCTCCGCTGCGACCGCGGTCAACCCGTTCATGGACGCATCCGGTAAACCCTCGACGGATGTGTCCGACTTTGCCGACGTCCTCGACTACATCACCATCATGAACTACGACATATGGGGCTCGTGGTCGTCTACAGTTGGCCCGAACGCGCCGCTCAACGACACGTGCGCCCCAGCTACGGACAAGGAGGGTTCGGCCGTCTCTGCCGTCGCGGCGTGGACCGCTGCGGGGATCCCACGCGAGAAGATCGTGCTCGGGGTAGCGTCGTACGGGCATTCGTTCAGCGTTCCACATTCGGACGCGTTTGTTGGCGCGACAGATGAGCTGGCACCGTACCCGATGTTCAATGCGTCGAATCAGCCGCTGGGAGATCTATGGGGTAATACGGACATCGTAGACTCGTGTGGGGTGCACGAAGGCCCGGGCGGGACGTTTGAGTTTTGGGGGCTCGTCGACGGCGGGTTCTTGACATCGCTTGGGGATCCGGCG
>JBBPPA010001085.1:0-14476 GCA_038091735.1 Leccinum pellstonianum
CCCTCATCGATCTCAACCTGGATCTGCGCCAACAGCGCTTCCGCACGCGACGGCGAGTCCGTCTACAGAGCAGAGAAATACTCCCATCAGTACATTCATCACCCCAATTCCGACGCAAACGTACCTTGCCATGAAGGTCGTCTCCCATCCGAATCGACCTCGCCAGCTCGCTCTCCTCAATCAATCCCCACATGCTCTTGCTCGGCCCTTTCCCGCTCGTCGGGAGTGCTCCCCCTGGGTGACCATGCCCGTTCACGTGTCCATGTCCATGTCCGTGTCCGTCACCAACCCCACCCGTACTTGCACTCGCTCCCCGTGCTGCCCTCTCCGCCTCCTCCGTGTTCCTCACACACGTATTCAAAATATCGCGACAGATCCTCGCAAACTCTTCATTGTCGGGGGGGATGTTCACATCGAGGCATCGCATGACGTGATTCGCTTTCAGACCCTTGCTGAGCGCCATTACTCCCGCCAGATCGATGTTGTTCGAGGTGAGGTCGAGGTGCAGGAGAGACGCTGACTCGGGGAGGAACTCGGCGAGGGCGATGGCACCTTGAGAGGTGAGTTGGGTGGAGGACAGGAAGAGACGTTTGAGAGCCGTGTTGAGCGTAAACGCTGTGCGCAACGATTGGATCTTGAAAAGGTGACGTCAGAGAGAGCTGGAGTCAAAGATGGGTGGGGAAACGTACGCCTTCGAGGGCCGGACCCGAACAGGGATTTCGACTGAGATCGAGCGTCTCCAAACACAAGTTATATTTCTAGTAGTCGAAAGATTTGAGCAGAAAAGGAGTGGTAGAATGAAAGACGAGACACACGAGAGCTTCAGCGATCGCCATTAGACACTGGACGTCCAGCTTGTTCTCGCTCAGATTGAGCACTTTTAGCGTTCGATTCCGTTTCAACACTTGTGCGAGGTATGTCACCCCAGACTGAAAACAACGACGTCAGCGCGCGCGCCAAAGAGGTGCACGGAGCGGCACGACGTACCCGGAGATCATTCCCTCGCAGATCGAGCGTCCGGAGCGCTCCTAATCGCGGCAAGGTATCCAACGCTCGAACCTTGTCCAATAATGCCGCGCTAGGGCCATCTTCATGACGCGCCGGTGCTCCATTCATACCTACTCCCTCGGCCCTTGCAGGAGCTGGCGCTGGATGTCGGGTGGTGACCCCTCCATGCGAGTTGGATGTGATGATGGGGACCGGCTGGCCCATAGCGGAAAGCGGATTCGGAGGCTGTGTCGTGGCGGTACGTTTTGATCGAGGGATATATGGCGTGTAGGTCGTTTGGTGTCCCAGGGCAGACGGGTGTCGTGGAGGTGGGGGGATGGGTTCGGTGCGCGTCGGAGGGGGAAGGTAGATAGTGTTGGGGAGTGGAGAGGCCGGTGGAGACGTGAACGTAGAAGACGCGGGAGACGTGGATAACGATGGGCTTGCGGGCACGCTGAGACCGGAACCTGGTACGACATCGGGGTAGTCGCGGATCATTAGGGCGAGCGCTACGGCACCACCGCCCGTCGCTGTTACCCTGTTGTGTCGGAGGGATATGTTTCGCAAGGACGATGTCCGGACCGCGCGAGCTAGGGGGGCGTCATGATCAAGCGGAGACGCGGTAGAAGGACACTCACCGAGAACCTCGAGCCCGTTTGGACGGAGCGAACAATCATCTAAGCGGAGTGAAACGAGGCCAGATTCGGGGGCAGTGGTCAGGCACACGACGAGGTAGTCGACGGCTTTCTTGTCCAGAACAGTGGATGAAAGATCGAGAAATTGTAAACTCTTGGACTGCCATACAGACATTAACATCTCCTCCTCGACAGGTGGAACATGCAAGGTGACGCACCTGCGAAGCATATGCACCTATCAATTTGAACGCGGATGGTTTCAGCCGACGGTTGGATGCAACCGACAAGTACTCGAGCGATCCCGGAATCAGGAGCGCGTGTAGTATCGGTTTCAACTTCTGTCGGAGAATTAGCACGGCGACTGGAAAAAGGAATCGAATCGACACACGGAATCATCCAAATCACATTCCCTCAGCGTCAACTTGCGAAGCCCCCACTCGATGTTGAACACATCCGACAGAATAGCAGCGGTCGACGGGGTGAGCTGCACGCCAGACAGGTCCACTGAGCGAGGTTTCGTCGAGGATGCCCGCTAAGAATGAAAAGAAAAAAAAAGTTAGCGCGCGCGTTCGCCGCGGTGTAAGGAGAATCCAAGAAGACACCTTGAACGCAGCGGATACCGCAGGATCTATCTCCTCCTCTCTCGACGCGCAGCATTCTCTGTAAAACGACTCGACCTTGTCGAGATTCCACCACTCCTCCGTTTCGTCCGGACCTATCGAGTTCCCTCTCACGATCCGCCTTCGTCTCTCTGACTCCTTCTCTTCGACAGTTCGCTTTTCGTCCTTGAGCGATGGGGTCGATGGTGGATTGAGGGTCGATATCGGGTAGACGGTCGCGAGCTGCGGAAGGATGAAATGAGCTCTTTTGAGCGGTTTGGTCGCATCTTCGCCGGGAGGTTGAGTAGGTTGGGAGGGCAAGAAACCCTTGATACGACTGAGAATGCCTGTCTGTGTGGGTGTTGGACGTTTGAGGATGGATTTTCCGGGTATTGGGATTGTGACGGCCGAGGAGGAGGGTGAGCACGAGGAGGTGGTCGTCATGACGGCAGACTGAGTGTTTGCGAACGTTCAGACCTGATTTTGGATGAGAATTCTTTCTTCAATCCGGGTCGTTGCAAACATCCGAGATCAAGAACTACTACTAGTAACTGCTGCCGAACCATGCCAACCGTTGAACCGCCGGGAGCAACTTCACTTTAGCCTCTTGTAAATTCATTTACGCCCGCAACTTCATCGGGGATGAGTAAGTACATCTACTACAATTCCCTGGCAAGTTCATCCGCCCCATGAACGCCGTCGTCGTATCCGAAGGGGGTCAAGTTTCCCGGCAGGTAATACTTTGAATGCTCAATGACACGTTAGGCTGATGCCGTGGTCGAAGAAGACGGAGTTTGAGCGCACCACTATTAGTCTAGTCCTAAAAATTCAACAACACTCACCTTTGTTATGTAGAACCCCCCAAACGCTATCAGCTCCCCTTCCCGCTCAGCATACCGCAACGCCGTTTCGCGCGTATGCCCGCAAGCTATTATGAACACCCTCTCCTCGCCACCCTCACCGCCTTTCTAGATCTCCTTCAAAAACTCGTTGTCCTTGCTCAAATGCAAACTACTTCATCGTCCCCATAAATGCGAGGCCCGACCGCATGCAGATACGCCAGCCTCGGGTGCTCGTCACGCAGAGCAGCAGCAAGGTATACAAACGTTGGACGAGGATTCTTCATCTTCATGTCTGGAAAAACACAAACGTGAGTATACAACTGGAACAGCGTGCAGATCCCTGCGGCTCGGACGACCTCTCATCTTGACAAGTGCTCCACGGACTGATCCGAAAGCTAACTCGGTTTTCGCCAACAGCATCCACCATCGCCTTGACGATCTCCCTCCCAAACCTCGTGCGGCCTTCTTCGTCTCCACCCGTTGGACACCGTCTGGAGGAACTGGTCCACCAGGTAACCGTTTGCGCAGTGTATCTCCACACCGTCGAATTCGGCCCGGTACACAGCGTATCTTGCCGCTTTCGCGTACGCGACGATGTGCTCCCGGATAGCGCGACGTCCGACGCAGACACGTACGTCAAGGGAGGCACCTGCTTCTCAAGGACGTCTACATCTGCAGCGCGACCCAGCGCCCAGAGTCGGAGGAAAATGTACGATCCCTTGGCATGGACCGCGTTCGGCGTGACCTAAATCATCATACACGGGTCAGGACTCAAGAATTCGATGAAACCCCCAGACAAGTCACATACCTTTTACTTCCTGGCGAAGGTAGGTACCATCTTGATCAGCATCGGTATTGTCGTGATACTTGGGGCGCACTTTTGGTGGCAAAAGGTGACGACAGCTGCTGCATCCTACCAACCCACTTCCCCTCATTACCGACAGCGCATACACAACCTCACCCCGATGGACTTAGAGCAGCTTGCAAGGAACAGTATTATATTGGGGATATTATTGAGGGTGGGGGCTGGATATTGGGGACAATATTACCAGTAAATTTATTACTGTAGTCATACGGTAAATAGTGACAGACGTACTACAAGCCCTGCTAGAATTTCATCTAGAAAATTTCCCTCCAGGCGGCTGCCGTCTTCGGTTCCTGCATCATACTCATCATCAAGGTCAAGCCTGTCTGGCCCTTTTTTTTTTTTTTTGGATTTATGCCCTCCGAAGAACTCTTCAGCACCCAGCCAGACGCCATCTCAGCTGGCAACCTCTTCCAGCTGCCCAACTTCAACCTCGCAGGTAAACTTAGCGATAGTCAGATAACAGGAGAGAAACTTCACATCACCGATTGTTTCGTACTCGATTCTTTGTGGCCGGATGCTTGCAAGTCTGATCCTCACCCGGGACCAAGTGACGGTCGTCATCAATCAGACTATCAACTGGCACCGGATAGACCAATACTCGGCACAGCTTTCTGCGACGGGATTCCTTCGAGAGATGGCATGGCGAAGAGAAGGAGCAAATCACCTTGCTTGGCAAGGTCCTTTCCCCGTGTAGGCTTTGTGTGCAAAACGTACATAGTAGTAAATTGATTGTGTCAGCAACGAGATTTAGTTGCTATCACTAGGTTCGTGGCACTCACAATGATGATGATGATTGAATTCTTGAGAAGTCCCTAGGCTATTCTCGCAACTGAGACGGCATTGACGACAGTCCAATATAAGGCAGTGGATCACAAAGGACCCCCAAGCAAGGTGCCCAGCCGGCAACGCCGGCCCTTGTTCGAACATTACGCTGTAAATTCTGGGCAACAGAGAGAGTCGAACCCACGGTCTCAGCTAGGTCGCGTCGCGTCATAGCCAGTGGCTTGTCTATTACTACGTACCATCCCCGACTCCCACGATAGTGGGGGAGGGTCAGGCACACTGCAAAAGAGACCGTCCGAACTTTTTACTATTCTTGTAATTTGTTTTGTTTTTGTCAGCAACTGCCACGCTCCTTTTTCCAGTTCGGAAACATGGAGGTTGACCACGATGACGATGAATTGTAAACACATCTTTTTTTTCTTTCGTTCGTTGTGAATGTATCATTATTAGCAGTGTACGAGCAGCCGAACACAACAACGAATTGTATAGCTTACTCTCCGAAATCAATAAAATGTTGGACCTCTTTATGTCGGAGTCGGGGACTGGCGCGTGCGCCGCTACGATGACCGATAACGATGTATCGAGAAGAACGATGCACCTAGTAATCCACAACCGCCCCTAACAATCACAGGTCCAGACCCGTCCCCGTCAAGCGGCTCAGGCCCCAAGTCAACTTCAAGGAGAGACATCGAACCTGAGGGCCATTGGTAGCGGCGCCGCCTTGGCAAACAGCGACCCTGAATCAGGGTGGTTCGCACCAGTCGCAACACACGAATATCACAGACAGGCGTATGTGGTGCATATATTCATCTTTTCGAATGTCTAGAAGCACAAACCCCCAATAACGCTGACCTGGACGCGTAGGCTAGTTTCTCGGAGCATGAGCAAGGTTCGCACGGATCCTGCCAGTCCCTCGACCGTCGACGGCTGTTCGAGGTTCTTCTTGTTCTGCGAAAGACTCCTCGACGATCCGTCTTCGGGAACTTACTTATTGCAAGCGAGTTGCGACTCCAGAATACATAGCAAGCACCACATCAAACGCGTCTTACCTGAGACCCATTGATCGGCACGGTTGCCGATCAATTTCACCTACACAACAGAGGGTCGTGCAAGATCCCTGATCCTTTATGTCACTGCCATGCCTCCCACCCCTTGCAAGCATTTTCCCCTGCCAATTTCTCCCTCCGACTGTCAGGAGTAGGTTCGTCTAGCTGGCCCTGCCAACTTCCAGTTTTCCTGGGATCGGGAGCTTGGCAGTCAGGTTCCCAGTTTCATTTATTTGATTTTCAAGAAGCCTAGAATCATACGCACGGTTCTGTATCGTGGCCACGGCATTGACAATGAGACCGATCGTGAGGTTCCTGGCGGTATTGCGAATTATTCGCCGATCGGCCGAAGAAAGCCTCTTGTGCCTCATTGAAGTGTGTCGGCCCGGAAGCAAACACTGTTGGATTGTCATCTCGGGCCCCGAGATGCAGTCCTACACCTCTGTGTTATACTTAGTGCTCCTCGGGCATTCAGCAGGACCTAACCAGCGGAAGAATATTTCCGCACCGGGGGAGTCAGTCTCTAAATGCACAGTATATTCTTCTCTTCTTTCCCTAAAAAAACATACAAAATCACGCACAAGGTAAACCTAACATATCACAAGAGGAAAGCCCGCAAAAACCCAAATAGTGTGATCGAGAATGTGAAAGCGTGAGACGCCAGAAGAAACAAAGAGCGGAGTGGCGACACGACTCAAGTGAAGAGAATGCCGTCTGGACGCAATGTCGAGAGCACCCAGTGGATGGGTCCTTTCTTGTCATACCGCCTCCTCTTTCCCCTCGAACTTAAACGGGATCGGAACCCGAGTCGGATGATCCTCGTGGCTACTCACGGGAATCGTCTTGTACGACGGCGAGTGTTGGTCGAAATCATTGTCGACCGTGCTCTCGGTCAGCTTGCTCACGTGGACCTGCAGCGTTCGCCTTCGCTCTGCGCTATCGACGCCGTTCTGCGAGGTCGTATATCCGAGCGGTATGCTGGTTGCCATCCGCGATGTCGTCGAGTGTTTGGAGATTCCAACACGGATGATGACCATGTAGAACGTGATGGAGATGATGGGCGGGATCTAGCAGCAAAGCGATAACATGTCAGCGGGACTCGTCACATGTAGCCAGAGAAGGCACCACGACTGACCATGTCTAGAATCACGTATTGACCGTTGGTTTTACTCACGAAGCAGACAAGCCCGACGAAATTGGCGAGGGAATAAATCACGCCCGCGTCAAGGATGATGCGTAGAATCGGTCGCAATTGGGATTGGGGCTGCCTGTGGCCACGCAGCCTTTGGGCCCTGTGGTCGACATACCAGATACGGACGGCCAACAGAACTGGTGTTCGGAATGTGAAATGTTCAGAATGTTTCCTCAGGATGCGCCGAAGGGTACATACAGGTAGAGAACAGATTGGTTAACAGCGCCATCGCCCAGCAAGCTGTGATCCATTTCGAGACTGTCCCATCAAAGAGCGCGGCCGTCTGCGTCAGCATATACGGGCTTGCGATTCCGGTCACTTTGGTAAATCTCGTCAATAATTTCGGTCGTCTGGAAACATGGGTTGTAACATGCCAGCGAAACCGCACCAGAGGAGCACAGGCAAAATCATGACAAGCTTGGATTGCCATACGGAGTAACAGCGGTAAATCTGCGCAATTTACTTGAGCCGTCAAAAAAACGATCACCTTACTAGCAATGAGGCTTACGGCAACGCCATCTCCAATCAGCGTCTGCCCGATATACACGAATATCTTGACCACGAATGTCCATTGCGAAGAGTTCGCGAAGAACTCGATGGGTCCCCCCGGATAGGTATCACGGAAAAATATCAAACCGGACATGACCCTTATGATGTGGATCACAAGATGCTGTATATGCACAATTTATCAGCCTCTGCCCGATACTTGTCTGGGGACAAACGGAATGAACGCGCACCGTTGTACTAAGCAAGAACAACGCACATGCTATCATGACCATCGTAGAGTTCACACGACTAGTGGCCCGCTGAACGAACAGGACCCATATGGTTCCTCCGAACATCAAGAGTGAGAAACCTGGTGCCAAAATGGTTCGATGTGCCATGCTTGTGATTGATCGATTGGGCTTACCATAGAGAAGAGATTCTAGTAGTACTGATAGCAGCTCTGCCTTGTCTAAAGGTATATCTCTGTACGCCATTTTTTGAAGTGTACCGACGGAAACGAGAGGACCACGACTCGGAGTGAGGGGGAGGTGAGGAATGAAAGGAGCGCGGTACCTTGTCAAATGGCATATACTATGCTCCCCCACTTTTGTATCCACGACCCACCATTGGGACTCGCGTGAACAATTTCAAAGTGCAACAATCTTGCTGTCGTGCTGTCACCAGATCGTTACTGTCTGTCAACCTGCTGTCGAGCGCGTCCCTGGCAAGGAGGAACGACAAAATTTGACTTTCGGTGTCAGTGGGTCCGTGACTCCGTGGGAATGACGAGGTCTGTACGGAAGCGCTTCCGGTGGTTGTATGTATTGAGTGATCTAATATCTAAACGTGGAAATGGGTCTGTTCCACTGGCAGGTTTCACTTGTGATCGTCGAGTTCACGTGGGAAGGTTACCTTGTTTTCGTCTTCGACTATGATGTCTTCACTATCACGGTATATGATTTGGTCGTGGAGGGCGTGTCCGTTCGTGAAACCAACATTCTCATCTCTTACTGCGGCAATGACAGTGTTTAACGAGTACCAACACCACCTCCACTGTCTTGCCAACAAGTCCAAAACCGTTGTCACGACACTCCTCTTTTATTCTATCAACACCGCCCGGACGTTTTATGTCGGCAACACATTTGTCTCCGTGCACAATTGGCAGTACCGCGACCTCTTTATGAATCACGTCCCCTTTCGATCCAACTTCCTTGTCGAGTATGTCGAGCAGCACCACTGGGATGACATCACTGTCACGTAGCAAATCATCTTCGCCTCCGTAGACACCTCCAAAGCTGCATCCAATACTCAGTCTCAGGCTCCCCCCAATACATCAGTCAGACGAGCTCAAGCCCGCCACAGAGTGTGAGTGCAAAAAGCTGATAGGCGAGACTAGGGCCCGGGTCAAGGTGACCACTGCAGAGCTTAAGACCATCCACGTAATATACGAAGCTCTCGCCCGGGGCGACCGCGAAAGCGATGGCTTTAGCAAAGTCTAAGACCGCGCAGCTCGCAGATAATTGGACGATCTCATCCGCAAGGCTGAGGAGGCTTTGGCCAGCCGATAGAGACCACGTTGGACACGACGATGCCTACACCAGAGTCGGTGTCCGTACCAGCCGCAAATAGTCTTCTTGGAGAAGAAAATGGGTATGAAGTTCATCTGCCCATCGGTTCCGAACCCCCGCCGGGCATTCCAAACTCAAGCCTACACTGGAGCCGCTTCCCTTGGATTTCTTGCCGTCTCGGGACCCGTCATTTCGCATACGTGCGTATCACAGAACTCGCAAGAGAAGCCGGAACGATGCTGCAGCCACACGTACGGCATCATCGCCTACGAATCCATGAGCTCGACGTGATGCGCATTCAATGTGATCATGGCTGAAACCATTATGAAGAATGCGGAGTGTCAGATTGACGAGATCAAACGCGATTTTTGGTTCAAGTTCTAATGATTCATCCGATCAATCAATAATCGAGGGTTAGCTCTCCGTAGTAATAGTGACGAGAGGAAAGAGACGAAGCAGAAAAAAAGAAGAAAGGCGCATATCAGCACCATGTACAGTCACGACAAAGATATGGTTTGAAACATCAAAGGTAGTCCAATAAGCCACACAAAATAAAAATCCATGATCACTGCACGTCGACCGTACGGATGCTGTCCATCAACTCCTCCAACGCCGTCTCTTCCCGCATCTGAACCTTGATAAAACTGTCCGTCGCGACACGTTTGTACAGCAGGCGCTCCTGCGAAGCAAGCAACAGCGCACCAAACGGCTGCTTCAGTCGAACGACCAGCCGTAAGGCACGCATGACTAGATCAAACTGAGGAGCCCCGCCGGAGAAATCCATGTCTAGAAGGGGACTGATCCAAGGGTGAACGAGGACCAAGCCGTGCATTCCGACCAAGTCGTCGTTGGTTATGATGCGTACGTCACCGAGGATGGGCGTGGCGGCATGATAAACATGAACAATCGAGCCCGATTCACGTTTCGCTGCGATAGCGGTGAGGGATGTCAGCGAGAAAACAAATCCAGGAAGGTGGAGTCGACCAGTGAGGATTGAAAGGGAAGGAAGGCTATGTAGCCGTTCGTACAACTGAACGGCGAGGAAGGGGTCGGGTAACGACGACTGCAAGGCTATCATCCTGTCCATCTCGGCGGTCTCGATCGGTTGCGGGACGTGAGGGGGCTCGATCTGGTCATAGACAGTGAGGTCGGCAGGGAGGTAGCTGTTGGCACCACTACTCGGGTGTCCAGCCCGAGTCCAGGAGAGAAGCGTGACGTTACCCGATTGAGTCAAGATGTGTTCCAGAAGACGACGGACTGCTCGCCTGCCCTCGCCATATATGACCGGGAGTGCGACATCAAAAATACCGAACAGACAGTATGCAATATCTTCCTTCCGCGTTGTCTGGCGCTTTGAAGCGAGGTAGAGCTTCTCGCGCACCCTCGTCAACCCCGGCTGAAGTGTTGCGAGGGCCCGAGTAGCAAACTTGGTTGCCTGTTCCATCTCTGCAAGGATGATAGGCGATTCCTTGTGATTGAACATCTCCAGACCGAGGTACGGCTTCCAATCTTCTGTGTAAAATTGGATAACCCTTGAAGCGACGTACTCCTGATAAGTCCACCCGCGCGTGTTCCAAATGCTCTTCCACAGAGACCCGGGTTCCTGCGATTCCGAGAAAACTCCGAGAAGATGGACAATTGTTAGTGCCGCGCGACGATACCACTGGAACATGGCAACGACCGATTCTTGCTGAACTCCCTTGTCGCTCTGGTTAACACAACATGTGTCGCTCCATGCCCACCGGAACCTGCGAGACTGCACAAGCTTGCAGAAGTTGATGAGTTTGTCGATCGTGGGGGATGTGGGTACTAGTTCATAGATAACGGTATTCTCGGCCATTTGGAATGATGGCTCGGGTGGCTGCCACCTATGCGAGAACATCACATATTCATAAAACTTCTCTACCTCACTCTGGATGCGTGCATGGTCAAGTCGATCACGTGTTGTCATGAAAGATCGCAATTCATTGAATATGGGGGCTTGTTCGAAAGCCGCAGCTTGCATGGCCTTGTCGTAGAGACGACCAGTAGTGGCATCAATCAGTGCTCGGGGTATGTCTAGGATGGCCTGCTCGACGACCTGGCGAATCAGTGGAGTCGTGTCGAGATAACAACTCCGCATGGCTGTTGACAAAAGTCAGCCCAGGTCGTATGCGCAACATGAATGAGAACGACTCACCCCGAACATGTGGGTCGAGTGAGTTCTCCATCCTCGACAGCATCATCTCAAATGCGTCGAATGCCTCCTTGTAACGCCCCAGGCTATGTAATATCGCATGTTTCCTTTTGTACCCTTTGTAGCTTGATGGGTCGCATTCAGTGATCTGGTTGTACAGTCAGCGCCGTCAACTGGGTGTGCCATGGAGATCAATTTATACCTGGGTGACATTTACGAGTTCGTCATCCAACAAGCCTATTCGCGCCTTGCAGCATTTCACTATGATGTCACTGATATTTATCGGGTAAAGCGAGAGTGCGTTTGAGTAGGATTCAATGGCCGCGTCATGGTGCCTCGAATCCATTTCTTTATCGCCCCCTTTTTCCAGTGTTTCGATACAATGTCGTCGAAAATCTGGAGAGATCCTCAGATTGGTCTCCGAGTCGTTATGGAATTATTCACCGAGTTCCCACTGCCGTCGCTCGTCGATAGTGCTTGTATCTTCTGAGAGCTCGTTTTGCATCTTCCGGAAACATTCAATGGCCTCCATCAGACGATCTTCCTCTCTCAGAACATTGCAGACCGCCCGATAGGCATGAAATTTTGCCAGCTTGAACTAAATGAAACGAAAATTCTCATACAGTTCTCAAAAACCAAATCGACCATACCTTGTTCACGGTACCCAATGCCTCACCCGCTGAGCGATGAATGAGCGCCATTCTCGCCCATCCCATCAGAACACCTTCTGGAGGCGAGGGAGTGAGCAACAAGACCGTGGAGTAAGCTGAAAGAGCTTCGTCATGTTTCTTGGAACTTGACGCCTGATCTCCGAGTCCGATCTCCCGAAGCCTTGATGTGCATCGGTGGGTAAAGTCTGATGGTAGGGACTGAATATACTATTCTAGAATGACATGCACAAGCTCACCTTCCAACCAATCGATGACTGGTTCGTTATACCACAGATCCTCAGTCATCGCGTTCGCAAAATGCAGTGCAGCATCATGTATGCGACCGTCGGCGTACAATGTTTCACACTCATGCTTCTTGTCATATACACTGAGGGCATGTTTGCATGTGGTGATTTTGTTACCGAGTTCTTGGGTGGTAATCTCGAGCTCGTTTGTTTTTCGCGCAATGGATACTGTAAATATGTCAGAGAGCCGTCTGTCATGGATGGTCCAAAACGCACCTGAGCTCTTTTCGCGTGGATCAACATCTGCGCGTAGTGCCTTGATGGTCTGGGTCAATCGATCGACTGAACCTTGAGATGCTACAAGTACGCTGCGGAATTCCTTGCCCGATTCATCGAGATGAGTGATTTTGCGATCTAATAAAGGGGACTGTCAACGAAGTGGGGTGGAAAGCGGAGAGAACGCACCCGAGGATTCATTCTGTACGCGAAGGGACTTGATCATTTCATTGAGGCCTGTCTTTGCCTCGTTGGATGTAGCAAGCTGGGTGCGGAGTTCCTTGACAGTTTTCTTGAGGTTCGCTATATCGTCCTCTGGTGGAGAGGAATGTTAATAGCACAGCGGAGTGATTCAGATAATAAACACACTTTGACGCGCGTCCCTAGCACGGAGGGCCATAACCATGTCGTAAATATCCGGTTTTTCACTCTTCAAGCGAGGGACTTCTCGCTCCAAGCGCGCCTGGAGCAGCCAAAGACAGATTGATAAGGACGTGATCCCGCAGGAGTAGCGTAACGCGTTACTCACATTGTCGCGGTAGTGTGAGGGAAGGATGTCATACAGATTCCGCAGCGTGATTCCCTTGTCTCCAGCGGTCGCAATGGCGCAGCTTTGCTGTGAGATGGTCATGGACGAGATGAAGTGGGAGTGGTAGATGACGTCCCCGATTTGTTGATGTGTGGTAGTGTCCCAGAGTGAGACCGACGAATCAGCGGAGGTTGCAATGACTGTGTCGTTGCATGCCAGTCCAATACACATTGGATTCTTGTCGGTATGAATGCGCCATTTGGCGAGCGTCTTATTGGTGGACACGTCGAGACAGTGAATGTCGCCGTCTTCGGACAAGCCAAAGAGGCGGTTGGAGTCGCTTGCCCAGGCGAGGGATCCCTTAAAGGACGAGTTGACCAGAATTGGAAAATCTGCGAGGACGTCGCTGCCGTCATAGACCCGAACAGAGTCGCGCCACCACGTGGCAGTAGCGATGCGTCTTCCGTCGGGGGAGAACTTTACTGCAGCCAAGTCGTTGTCGTGTTCGAATGGACCGGAGGAGTCCCTCGCCAGTGGGAAACGACCAGACACTGAGCGTCTTGTCATCCGATCCTGTCGCAATTTTCGTCCCATCTGCTGAAACGTCCAACGCATTCACCGACTTGTCGTGTCCTTTGAATTCTGTCACCTTTTCGTGGGTTTTCGCATCCCAGACGATCACTTGACCACTCCCTGTCCCACACACCATCCACTTGCCATCTTGTGTGACTGCCAGGTTAAAGATTGAACTCCCAGCGTCCATTGGCTTCCCCACCTCCTTCCCATCCTTCACTCGCCATTGTCGGATTTTCTTTTCCGCTCCCCCGCTCACGACATGCTCCCCATCAGCAAGAACACCGACCGAATATATTTTATCTTGAGTAACGATTTTGATCGGATTCGTGTCAGTTGCGACATTGCAAGTCGTGCTTTTTCCATTCGATTCCTGAGCATTCGTCAGTAATTCTGTTTCGTCGATCACCGATGCTCGCACCTCCTGACCGGCGTCCAAAGGAAGTGGACTGTCCGCCCTACTCGGCTCTGCTGCTCTCGTCAGCCCCGTTCATCGATGGCCTTGCCTATGTAAATACTACTCACCATTCCTCTTCCATGAGAGCAACGAAAACATACTGGTTCAGGTTGAAGTACACAGAGAATGTCTGGGTTGTTCACTCTCAGTACCGGCCTGTGTCCTGGGCGCTCGCCTTCATGCGCACGTGCCTGTGGTTGTGGTTTTCTCGATTCTCGATGATCTAAGCAAGATAACCCACCTATCGATCAAGGGTTTCGAGCTTGGTATTTTTCGTCCGATGTTCTCCATAAAGCCGGGCTTCGGCGTGTCATTATCTCGCAGAACTGAGCTAGCAACATAATTTGTAGACGAACTTCGACTGGCGTACTCAAGAGGCAATTTTTCCCTATCGTACCCGTTCGTTGATCCTCCTTCCGATGATTGTGTTCACTAAACGTACTAACCCTTAAACACCATCACTGGACACGTCACCCCTTCAGACTCGACATGCTTTCACCACACACGCGCGTTTTCACATACCGTCTTCCCTTCAACGACATCGATGGAACCGCTGGTATGGGA
>JBBPPA010001086.1:0-14474 GCA_038091735.1 Leccinum pellstonianum
GCATCCAACCGACTTGGTAATTTGCACAGATTCGCAATTCTATAGCAAACGCTCTTTTTCTCATCGCAAGGAACAGATGGCGCCCATCTTATCCCTCTGTGGCTACGTTATTAGCTTCCTGTATTGAGAATCCGGACCCTCTCAGTATTCGGTGAGTATCTTCTCTGCTAATCTCTAACTGATACTGATATCGAGCCACTTTGCAGAGAAAGTGTATTCGAAGATCAATTTCAGTATATAATTCAACAACTCGCTCGGTGGAAGGATGAGCGTTTCCCCCCTCCGCGAGTCTCTCAATCACAGGTAAGTGGTTAAACATCCTAAGGTTGTTGGACTTCATCTGACTCCTCACCAGTTTGATAAAGTTGGTCTAACGAGTAAGTTACATAAACTGGGTGTTACGTCGCTCATCTTCCTCGAAGTGCTGTTGTGGCTATGGGTTTCTTTCCATGGCTCCGAGGCATGTCTCGCGTTTCCGTCAGCCATGAAAATGCTGTACGTTTTCCCCACTCTGAAGTGTTGCAGGAGTCGCTCACGTGGGCAGGCCTGAAATTCTTAATATGTCGGAGCTGAGCGACAATCCGGAATTACAGAAATATAGTAGCGCAGTGTTGCAAGTGATGTCTGGAGTCTACTTGCCACCTACGTACGTAGAGATCGTGCTGGAGAAGTTGGTGGAGGCGATACAGGTTTCCAAGGTATGTAAAGCTGCTTCCACTAGTAGATGAAACATGATCAGACCGTCACAGTCCTGGCGCATCCGGCTACATACATTGCCAGCCCTGGTGATGTTTTTCTACCGCAATCTATTGATGATCTCTCCCACTGGCGTCTCAAAGGTTATGGAGGTTCTCCTTGATTGTCTAGCGGATGAGAACGTCGAAGTTCGCGAGATGTCCTCGAAGACGCTATCTAGCATAGTCCGTTGCTCGCAGCGTCAGAACATCATACCCCTCAAGGTACGCGATAAGTAATTGATGCTCCTGAGACTCGCCGACAGCTGGCCAACAGAGTCGGTTCATATCCTTGGCTCGCACAATCAAGTTGCCATCGCGATCGGCACCTGATTATGGGGAAAAGTTGAGGAAACTGCATTCTGCCATCCTTGGGCTTTGTGCCTTGATTGGAAGCTTCCCTTATTCTGTCGAGTCTTGGATGCCCACCCTTACCGACGGTTGGTTGCACTCCTTTCACTGTTACCATCTTACATCATTTTTGACACGATTGACTTATCTAGTACTTGCCCGACATTCTACCGACCCCCCTCCAATTTCAACGACAATACGTCACTGTGCCTCCGAATTCAAGAAGGTAAGGACATTTTTCTCTGACCATAGATTTATACCCAACAACCACGCCTCCCTTGTAGACACACCAGGTATGTCATGATTTTCGAATAGGTGGATGTGCATCATAACATTAGATCAGGACACATGGCATAAAGACCAGCTGTCGTTTGACGAAGAGCAGCTACAAAGCCTTTCCACGATGCTGGTTGGCACATCATATTGTAAGGAGTTATACCTGAGCATTCGGTTTGAATGCGCGTACTCATAATTCTGACCTCAGACGCGTGATTCAACGCGTTCGCGATGACACGAGGCAAGTTTGGCTGACACAAGCACGATCGATATAGCCATTGATGTACTAGTTCACTTGACGCTTTGTTCCTTTAAACACTTCTATGATAGGCGACTAAGATAAATTTCCCAGCCAGCCTCTGGCGGATTGTATCGTGTTTCGTTTCCATTATGCCTGACCCGAAGGGAAAAAAAGGTGGACTTGAAAAGGACAGATTAAGATCGCCTAAAATCTCTGGATTCGGACTCTAGAATATGCGTACAGCCGAAGGAGAAGGGGTAATCCTCGTGCCATTCTCGCCTCCCATGACTCCAAATTCGAAACCTCGTGGGGACCGCATGTCGAGATATGATGATCAGCTGACCTCTGCGCCATTATCAGTTCTGAGATAGTGTGCAGGCGTTTGGTTATTCACGGGTCAAGGAGTTCCGCATGAGCGCTCTAGAGTCTACTGTCAGAGATAGTACCGTAGAGTCCGGACAAGGATGCAGAGGTGCTTGCGTGGGAAGAACATCGTTAGTTACGATTGATCAATAAATCACCCAGGGTCACGATGGCGGTGCTACAGCATAGATAACTGGGCCTCGAGCGCTGTTGGCTTGATCGCCGAATGATCAATGCGGGTGGCGAGTGTGAGGGGGAGACTTAAGCAGGGATATACAGCGGAGGCGAGTGGCAAGGCGAGATCTCAGTTTGCGAGCGAACCAATTCAATAATCAAAGTCCGCGAGCGTCGGAAGTATTTCAGGATTGGCAGGCGGGGACGAATCTTGTCCGTCCACGCTATCAGATCCATCGACGTAAAAAACGGGGGGGCGGGCGGGCACAGGAGGACGGAGAGTGGGATGGCATGCAGCCCGTATGGTTGCTGCCCAACGCCGTGTGACGCGAGCATCGCTCCACAAAGAAGGGCCAAGAGCGACCTTAATATACTCGGTCAAGGTATCTAACCGGGGAACTGTTGCTGCGGTTGAATTCGAGATGGGCGTGTGAGTACACGTGTCGCAGGTACGTTGGTTGGGGGTTAGCGCGCGGTTGGGCCCATCGCAGGTGGGTAGTACCCACCCGCGCCTGCAGTGATCGTTCAGAGATTGGCAGCATATTGACGCACGAATGGCAGTGTCGTCGAGGCTGTCGAGGAGGTGTATTGTCGTCGAGGACTAGGGCCCGCTGATCTGACAGCGCCGCGTGATGGGGCAGCGAGGACTCGGGCCTGGGCCGTTATTAGTAACTGCACCGGCTGTTACGACACGACGGGCGAAACCAGTGCGCCTCCACCTCGCCCGTCCTTTCTTCCAACTGAACGACGACGACCATCCGTACCGGCGTCGCAGTTCTCTCCTCAGCATTCGGCACGACGACAACGGCGACGACGAGCATTCAGACCTGCTCGATTCGCGACATCGGTCCTTCTTGCGCTTTCTTTCCTCTATATCATTATTTGACAAACGCCGCCTGGACAAGGGCACGTTTCGATCAAAACCCTGCACAGTCCTACTAGCCTCCCCTTTACCTCATTCCATTACCACCACACTCCAGAACGCCCAAACCCTCAACCACCATCAGCTTCTCCGTACCCCCGGCTCTGCTTGGGTCCTGATCCACAACACGCGACCAGAGTGCTCACGACCCCTTGACGCCTCGTTCCTCCTCATCTTTTTATACCTATCTTGTGCTTTCTTCCTAGATCTTTGCTGCTCGTCCTTCTGCCTCCCCAGCTGGTCAAAAGGTCGACTAAGGCCCTATCTATCTTGTCAATTACACGCAGCTCAGCATCGTATCCTATATCCATAGCATCACTTGATTATTGTCTCATACCAATTCAAGCACCTTTTTATCCTGCATTCATCACTCGACGCACGTCCACTCTAATTTACCGGTGAGTTCACCTCCCTCTCTGTTCGCTACCCGTGTCCAACCTCGCCGATCACCCAGATTTAAATGCAAAAGGTGGTCTCCAGTACTGCTGCATCAACGGATAGTCTGTACATTGCACGCGAATCAGCTTCATCGATAAATTTCCCCAATCGCGCGCAGTCATCTGGCACACTTGCTTGGACGCGCGAGATACAACTGCTCAACAACGAAATCGCACAAGAGGCATGTGTTCGTGCATACCTCGTGTTGCCTTGACTCATCCTGTGCTCTCCCAGAAAAATTGGAATATATCCGCACCCCGGGACTCTCCCACAGATTTGTCTTCGAGCTTCCGGTCTCCCACTTTTTTCACAGCTCAGAAGCCATCTTCCATGCCTCCTCGTAACGGCATATCTGATAACACTAGCTACCCAGCAGAGTCGAATCGTACTGAGCGTCATGCCACTGCCCCCAACAACGGTAACCATCGCTGGCGATTTAACGGGACTGGCCAGTTAGTCGATGCTGGCGCAACCACGGAGTGGGACCTTGCGCAGAACATTGCCAGACTGAAGCTCAATTCGGTCACAGACCTCGCAGAAGACGTTCATGGTCCCATGAAAACTCCACCTCAATCCCAACTCGCAGCAGCAGTCGTCCAGTATAATGAAGCTAGTCTCTTAGAGACAGCTTCCGATGCTAGCATCGATTCCTCACCCCATGGTTCGGATCATCAGCTTTCACCTTCTCACTCCCGAGTATCCTCCACGGATACCCTAGAATCTCGCGAATCTGTGTTGTCTTCAGCCAGTCAGACCATGCGCGGACCTCCGCAGCTCAAGATCGCGGGCGGTGCTGAGGCAAAGGAGCGCCCACATTCGTTCAGTGGGGGGTTGTCGTCGGCTGAACTACGCCGTCTCAAGCAAGCAGGCGAGGAACCTTCGGGAGTAAATCAATCGGGAGACAACGCTCTCCAACCACATCAGTGGTCTTCTTCCCACTATCGCGACCTCTTGGGCGATAAACCCTTCTCACCTGATCAGCCGACATATCCGTCGTTGGCTGGGGCCGGCGCTTTTGGTCGTGGTGGCCAGCAACAATATAGTTATCGCGCCGTTCAAGGGCATCTGGCGGCTGAAGTAGAGGCTGAATATGCGGCAGGACCGCGACCCTTTTTCCCCGCCGCACAGGGCATCCCAGGTACCCCCCAACACTTTGTTCAGGGTCGACCTGTCGATGGGGTTTCCCCCGCTTCCTATCGCCAACCTCAGCGCGGATTCCCTCCGCAGTCTTTGATCACCAATCCTACCAGTCTTGGTTATGCGGCAGGCCATGTCCCCCACCTCTCTCTGGGCACTGCCCAACAGCTCTACGATATGGTCTTACCTCATGGGGATGGCCACCACCCGGCCGTTACTCGGGTACAACAACAGCATAATATATTCCGCGGTACCCACCAGCATTCCGCGTCTGACCCATCTGCGCTCAGAGACGCTGCCGCTTTAGCCCTGCTGAATAGCTCGGCTTTTGGTGCAGCTGCTCATAATTTATACCCTCCCAACGTAGCTCCAGCGATTGGGCTGTATGCCAATCAGTTTTATGGCCCGCCCGATGGATATACTCCAGATGTCGCTGCGGCTGTGAGCCGATTGCAAGCTCAATTCTCTGGGCCATATGGGGCTTTACCCAGTCAGGCGATCGGAATCACGAACACCGGTAGTTCTAATGCAGGTTCACAGACCAGTGGCGGGCCCAGCGCGAACAACCGTAAGCTAGGACTGTACAAGACGGAGCTATGCAGGTCCTGGGAGGAGAAAGGAACCTGCCGGTACGGTACGAAATGCCAGTTCGCTCATGGAGAGGATGAGCTCCGCACAGTGGCTCGGCATCCCAAGGTAAATCATTCATGTGGTGAGGTTTTTTTTTTTGCTGACCAATCATTTCTGCAGTACAAGACCGAAATTTGTAGGGTACGTTGAATTGTCGATGATTTTGATAGTTCCGTTCTCAAGCGATTCATAGACATTTTGGGTCTCTGGGGCTTGTCCTTACGGAAAGTGTTGTTGCTTCATCCACACAGAGCTTCCGACATCGGGTGTCGCGCCTGGCGCCGACGGAGCCCCTCCACGAGAGTGCATTGTGCGTTTGTTGGCGTTTCTAATTGGGCTATCATGCTGACGCTCTATCCAGGTATCTAGGCGCAATACTGGTGAGCTTGCGTCCTTGGTCAAATAATCGAACGGGATGACGGATATGCGTGGTGCCTGTAGCACTGTGAACTGTTCTCGACCACCTTGGCGGCGACCAAACACATCATCGGCGAGCTGAAGTATGAAGTATGGAATACTACAGGCTTCAGCAGGTCAGACAAGCGTCAGAACATCTCTGCTCCTGGTTTTCTCACTCGAAACGGTTCGTAACAGACCGTCTTTTGGTCAAGTTCTCGACGTCGCCGTACAACAAGGATGATCTAGCGCATATGTTGAGGTTGGTCGAAAAGATCGAAGGTGAAGAGATCCGGAACCATTTGGTCACCTCCGATGCGGGTTCATCGGTCGCATGCCCCGATGTTGGGGAAGGGAGTGGTCATTCCGTGTGGATTATTGGTACGCGATGATCAAATTTTTTCCCCGCTTCGATCGTGGTCTGCTAACTCGGCTTACATTACAGCAAAGTTCATGGCTCTCTACAGTAAGGTTGTCCTCAGTTTTCTGCTATCGACGTTCTCATTCCTAAATATTCGGGCACAAAATAAAGATGACGGTATATTTCAAAGCTCGTTCGGCCAAAGCGACGATAAATTCTTCGACAAAGACAACTCGGGCCAAAGCATCGACCCGTGCTAGCGCCACCCGCTCCTGACCATCCTTGCGGTGCCGTTGATCAGAACTCCCAACGTGTTTGCCTTTGAGCTACACTCCATTCGCGAGAACTTCACCCTGGAACGCTGGTCTGACTTTGTTCGCAAGGTCGATCAGAGCATCCTGGACTCCAACTTGCTGGTATCGTATTTTCGTACTCGTCTTCTTTCTTTGGGCGACTGCTGACGCTTTTACGTATCTTTTTGATTGATAGGCGACAATGCTTCTGGGCACAACAAACATGGGGTTCCTCGCCTGGAGTCGTGCTACCGGCACGACCGGGCGACATAGCACACAAAAGAGACGCTTATCGTCAGGATCTCGGGTCTACTCGGGACCAAGTTGGCCCGAGTCAGCGCTCATGTCCATTGGTAGCAAACATATCCATATCGACCACCGATGCTTCGTCCTGAGACTCGACACCATCAAGACTCGAAGCAACTTGGCGCCCGCCCAGAAGTGAAGATGACTCTCGCGCGTGGCGTTTATTATTCGACCTTTTTCTGAATGTCCAGCCAGGTGGACGTGGGTCGCAATCCCTTGCCATCCATCCTTCAAGCAAGGTGTGGATATCATCGCGTCGAGTGGAATATTTCTGACGGACATCGTGCACGTCTCAAACTCGTAACTAGATGTTTGGAAGACGAATATACCTTCCGTCTCAAGTTCTCACGTGATAGGGATTCAATTTGAAGTAAATATTTCGAGTCGACGTCCATGATCGCAGTCATCTTGCTTCGTCGTATTCCTTGCCTTCGCCATCCTTCACTGGAGTGGTCTCAGAGGTGGCTCCTTCGGTGCCGTATTCACCAAATGGTCCCTCCGTCGTCGAACATGGCAAGAACCATGGTTTCAACTTGGCTGCGAGCAATGGGCAACCCAAGATCTCTCCGCTCCCGTCCAACGCACAGCTACTCGCCTTATCTGCATTTATTCTGGTCTCCCTGACACTCGCGTTTTGGGTCCAGATAATTTAACGGTCCAGTAATTGTGGACGTGGTCGTACGACACCTCATCCTTCGTGTCCTACATGCATCAGTACAATCTCAAAGTCCTTCTGGTCCTCGTCTAGTTAGCAGGATTGGTCAAATCGCGTTCGCTCTCTTTCCCGTCCTCTCCGTCATCGGACCAAATGGCGCTGGAAAATCAAATCTCATGGACGCCATTTCTCCTTCGTGCTCGGTGTAAAGAGTGCACAGCTCCGAAGTAGCCAGCTGAAAGACTTGGTTTATCGAGGTCGGCGTCTCGCGCGGGCCCCCACTGAGAGCTCGGAGGTTATCCAAAACCAAGGCGACGGAGAAGACAACCATGGCGAAGGCACCGCAAACAAAGCTTGGGTTCTCGCCGTCTACGGGGATGGGGATAAGAAATAATGGTTCTTCCAACGCACCTGCGTCTCTTGGGTTGCTCTCGCTAGTCTGTGAATCTCACCGTCTCATAGCATCTCTGCCACTGGTGCATCCGAGTACCGTCTCAACGACCGAGTCGTCGCGTATTCCGTCTGCAATGCTGCTCTTGTCTCTCACAACGTACTTGTCAAAGCAAGGAACTTTCTTGTTTTTCAAGGAGACGTGGAAGCCGTCGCTTCTCAGTCACCGCGAGAACTCACCCGTCTCATCGAACAAATATCTGGTTCTCTCGAGCTGGCGGCGGACTATGAAGACAAAAGAAGCACAAGAGCGACCGACCGAGAATGTCACATTCAATTTTACGAAACGGAGGGGTATCACTGGCGGAATAAGACAGCATAAAGAACAGAAGGGTGAAAAAGAGCGTTTCGAGGGGCTCTATCAAGAACGAGTTCGTGTTATTGCTATATCCGTTGGAGACATCGCTTATGTGCGCTCCCTAAGATGATCTGATCCTGCGGTGCATCCTATGCAAATTGTTCCACATCGAAGAAGCTCTGGAACCTAATGCCAGAGATATTGATCGCTTACCCTTTCCACAGGCATTTCCCACTCTCCGTCGTTCCGGACACCTCTCTCAACAACCGTTCGAAATGTGGCTCCGGGAATTGGTACGAGCTTTGTTACAAATGTCGTCCTATATGTTATCACCACTCTCGCAGCTTGACGTCGCAACCCCAGAGGTTTTTGTCCCCTGCGACTTGATCCTTCTTGCGTTAGGCAACTGCCTAGATCTAGATATACAACTGACCACATTCACACTATTTTAGCAAATGCCTCCCTCATCGAACCTTCTACTTCCGTCTTTTGGAGTGCTTCCGGCGGTGATCCGAAACATACACACATATCGACCCAATCACAAGAGCGCTATCATTGACAACTACGTACGCATACAGGTGAGATCGACTTCCGGTTACCCAACGATCACCTGCCATGGTCCACGCTACAGGTGAAACTCGACAAAGGTGTAGGTCGGTCAACTGGCCAGATGGAGTTAAGATCAATGTGCATACAGCCTCGGTGCGGAGGGAAGCGGACAAACTCTCCTAGCGGAGGCTATCTATCAACGACAGCTTCGATTCTTTTCTCGTGGTGAGAACAATGTTTTTGACCGTGAACTTGCTTATCTGACGCTTGCATTGACATGGCATCTAAACGTTCCCGCAATTTGTAGACGACCATGGTACCATAGTAGCCCGTCACTCCGCCGGCCGCTGCATTTGAATCGGATAGAACCCAGGATGTTCATACTTTCCGTATGGAAACGAACGAAAGGTCAGCCAAGTTCAAAGTGACCACGCTGAGATGATACACTCAGCACCCTTCACGGTAGACTAGCATTTATTGGGTAACCCTTGTTTTTTGAAAACATGTAGGTGTTAGGGGCCGAGTGGTAGATCTGTGCAAGCCCACGAGCAGAAATATGAAACCGCTGTTTCATGGGCAGGAACATTGATGCAGTAATTGTAGACGAAAAAGACCGCGATCGAATGCATCGAGGTTGGTCCCATCCACCCACGCATCTCCATCTCAGCTCATCCCATTTCGAAGTACTTGCGAACGCAACGAGCTGGGCAGACAACCTCCTCGCACAATTACAGGAACTCAACCGCTCTAAGCCGCGTGGCAAAGCTGATGAAAACACCATTGCTGAGATAACGAGGCTAGAGAATGCTATCACCGTAACTAAGGATGATTTGGTTCGTACGCTCACGATTTGCATTGTATGATCACTGGATCAATAACTTACGAGGTCTCAGAGTGCACGAGTTGAAGAAGCATGCGCCCGAGCTCAGGAAGGTCAGCAATTGTCCAAGTTCCCTTCTTACTTCGATCCCACGACCTCTACCTCTCCACAGGCTCAAACTGCTCATACCTCACTGGCTTCACGTATATCAACGCTCCAGTCGGGTATCAACGAAGCCGAGCATGACGTCTTTGCCTCTTTTTGCACCAAGGTCGGTGTCAATCACATCCGTGAGCACGAAGAACGTCAGCTCAAAGTGGCAGAAGAGGAGAGCCTAGCACGAAATAGATTTGATCAATAGATCGCTCGCTTAACACACCAGTGGAAATCTAACCTCTCGCCAGCCTGATTATATTGTTCACATCACTACGTTCCCTTGCAAACATCACCAAGTTGCTGGCAGCATGTCAGGACAATGAAGCAAAGTATATCATCCGCAGTCTGGAAGGCAAGCTTCAGGTAGGAAATGCAGAGCGAACCGTGCTTGTTGCATTGGCTCGCGTGGCTGTCCTAGCAGAGAGTGAGCAATGTGAGAAGTTCCATTTCTTCTTTGGTTCGGCGGCTTGACCACCATCGCAGCCGGAAAAAAAAAGTGGAACAAAGACAAGCTTCAAAGTCGTCTGGAGGAGGGGGCAAACATTATAAAATCTGTGTTCAGGTTCGTCTTTCACCGCCGTTCTGGGCGTTCTGCTCATCGCCTGTTAGTGAACTACCTAACTATGATCTCGTCATTCCTGCGCTCCTGACCCACGGGATCAACGACCTTCGTTCTACGTGCAAGCTTGCGAAACCCACGAAGGCTATTGGTGAAGTCCTTGACCGCTTCGAGAACAAGCAATTCACATGTGAATACAAATACGACCGCGAGCGGGCGCAAGTTCACAAGCTTGATGACGGCACTGTCGGGGTATTCAGCAGGAATTCTGAGGATATGAACAAAACGCATCCCGATCTCGTGGAACAGCTACCACACGTGGGTGTATGGCTTTCTTGGCACATTCGTTTTCCATTGATAATGTTTCAGTGCGTTAAATCGGAGACGAAGTCGTTCGTTTTTGATGCGGAAGCTGTCGCTATAGACAAAGACACGGGAAAACTAATGCCGTTCCAGGAGCTCAGTAAGCGCAAACTGAAAGACGTGAAAGTCGAAGATATTCAAGTTCGAGTTTGCCTCTTTGCTTTTGATCTTCCGAGTCTTTATTTGAACGGAGAGGACGATGTCGAGGTTGAAATGCAACAACAGTCACTGGTGATCTTCAAGATCAGTAAGTTGTTGGTTGGTGGTGGTTGCTGCAACCATCTACCATGCTGACGTCCTGTAGACCTACAAAGACCTCACTTGAAACAGAGCACGAAGAGCGTATATGTTAGTAGACTCTAAGTACTTATGAACGGAATGCAATGGTCCGACAACACATGTTCTCACGCTATGATGACTCATCGACTGTCTGAGAGCGTCATCTCCCTTCCTCGTCCTACGAAAGGGCATATCCATATCGGCAGGGTCATCTCAGAGGCTGTCGTACCTGCTGCTGCTTGCTGGTGGCAGGTACTTCAACGAAAATTCTTTCACTCTGTTATCCAGTTCATCGCCCACCCGACTCGCGCCTGTTCTCCAACCGAGTCATCGCACAAGAAAAGGAACATGCGAGACACATCGCCGCACTCTTTCTCGTCGTAAACGCCGTACTCGCTTTCCTCTGCGCCTCGGGGGCTGCAGCCAGTGGTCCACCTGCCTTTTCAGTGGTGGTGATGGTGGTGGAGCCGTCGAAGTCGAGGCTCTTGAGGATGGTGCCGACGGTCCGTATCCCACCCTTGCCTTCTTTCTTTTCGTTGACTCTCTTCCAGATAAGTTGGCTCCCAAGACCCAGAAGATCACCATCAAGCTCCCTTGGGAAATCGCTACCATCGACTCCGAAATCCTCTGTCAATCGGGCCACCAGTCCGATGACGAGGAAGACGAAGATGACATTGAGGCCCACGAGGCCTCGATCCAGCGTCTCAAAGAAGCCGACGACGCCACCCGCTAAATGACCCGCGAAGAATACCAGCACTATTCCGACTGTCGACAAGCCAGCTTTACTTATCGCAAAGGTTTGTTCGACCTATATACTCCTTTTGACTGACTGACAGGACCTCTTACACAGCCAAACGGTTTCGCGATTTCCTCTCCCTTCCCGCGCATCTGGATCTGAAGCCTAACGATGATACCGTCGACATCGTCGGCTTTCTTGCGTTCGAGATGGTGCGTTCGCTCACCCTCGCAGGTCTCGACGTCAAAAGGTCGCTCGAGGAATCGTATCTCCGGGTCGACTACACCCCCTCTTCGTCCTCTCCGCTCCTGGGCAAGCGGAAAGCGAACGGGATAGGTGTGGGTATGGGCATGGACGGCAGGAAACGCGCACGGAGAGACGGTGGGGATGACGACGACGACGACGACGATGACGCGCCGTATCCGCCTAGTTCATTGCCGCCGTTGTCAATGCATTCGCGACTGCAGACGACCCCCTTTCACCACCGCTACGCTCACGCCGCATCGACGTATGGCGCGCCAAGGCGGCCCAGCTCGTCGCTCTCACGGAACTCGAGGACGACCTCGCCGCCGTCCTGCGCGATCGTGATTTCCTGTAAGCCCTCTCTGTTTCGGCTACAACTCGAATGCATACTCACTCGACTCCCACCCCACAGCGTCACCCGCCTCCTCAGCAACGACCGAGCCTCACAATCTTACTCGCCGTATGTAATCTTCAACAATAATGGTCCTGGTGAGAGAGTTGCTTCCACACGAATTTAACGGGGAACTGACTAGACGCTCCACCACCTCCCACCACCATCCACCTTCGGCGTTTCAGCCTCCTCCATTTGTACCCGCACCTGGTAACACCACCACCAAACTCGCACAAGCGCATGCCGACCTCCAATGCGAAGCCCCCTCGTCACAAAGGAACGTGAGCTCGACATTCGTCGGATCGCAGTCGCTCACGGTGGACTCGGCGTACAACATCGTGCGCTCATCGACTGCGCAGCAGTCTGGGCTGAGATGGAGAAACAGGAAGGGGCTCACGGCTGTCCACTGGGCCCTTCGCAGAACCAGAACACGAGGTTGTGTGCGGATTCACATCCTGGAGAGGACCATCAAGCTCATGATATACGGGAATAGATACAGGCCTCCGTCGCTTATCTCTTGGCTTGGAGTTGATGGATCTTTCGCCATGTCCAACTACGCTGCGCCACTTTCGGTACCGATTAATATGTCGCAGTATTTGCACCCGAGATAACCGCCAAAGTGCAGAAGAGTACCGTGACATCCACGTTCAGAGTAGCTGATCGCGCGATGACCCAACTTGGTGCTTTGCCAATTGGGGCAGGTAAAGGTATCGTGTTGGGGGTATATTTAAAAAGGACACCTTTCACCATAACAAATTGCATGAAGAAGTCATACAGCCCGAACGCCCCCCGGCAGTGACCATTCCGCAGAAAATATGCCAATTTCAGCACAGGAGTCAGCTACATTGCCGTATCAACTCCTCGTGGCACAGGGGGACTGCCTTTGGAGGCTGTATTGTCGCGTGTAGTAGTGTTCGGCACAATGGATCTTTCTTGGGGGGATATGGTGAAACTGCTATGCTGTGTCTTGGTGATACAAAATCCAAAGCCCTGCATTTGATGTCTGTTGCCACCCAATACATCTATACACACCAACTTGCCAAGGGTATGTACAAGGATATGACAACTTGAAGTTGAAGCCTTTATGAATAAGCTGAATCATTATTTAACATGTTTCAATATGCTGTCCTGTTTCGTGACTCCTGCTATCTATTGTTTCTACCTCATCATGTTTTCTGTCAAACAATGCTGAGCCAGATATACAATTATCTGGTCACATCAAAACAACAGTATCTAGCTGGATATTTATTTCTTCAGAAATTGCCTCATACCCTGATTATGTGTGATCATCATTATCATTGCTTGTCATTTCTTTATCATGAATCTTTACTTATCATTTAGTATCAGACTGCTTTATGATGTTATGCAACTCATGATGTCTGCCAAGAGGTATCATCTATCATCTATCTATTAGCAACATGATTAAGATGTGACAAGGCTTCATATACCTTGAGGCTAAATCACCAGGAAGATAATTATATGGTGATATCTACTTGAAAGTATAGACAAAATGATAAGTACATGCAGTAAATGCTCATCAATTATATTGATTCCTATTGCCTGAACTTTGCTATAACACCTGATTGAACATAAAAGGTATGTTATTGCAAGTGTCATTGCTGATCATCACTTATAATTTCTTTATCATAATTATCATACTATTATCTAGTATATATCAGATTGATGTGTATTGACTTGCAATCTATAATGTCTGCCATAAGATATAATCTATTGTCTTTCTATTAGCAATATGGTTAGCATACAACCAGGCTTTATATACATTTAAGCTAAGTTGTCAGACTGATGTTTGTATGATGATATTTACCAAGGAATATCAGCACTTGAAAATTTTCCTGATAAATATTATTGCAAGTGTCATTGCTGATCATCACTTATAATTTCTTTATCATAATTATCATACTATTATCTAGTATATATCAGATTGATGTGTATTGACTTGCAGTCTATAATGTCTGCCATAAGATATAATCTATTGTCTTTCTATTAGCAATATGGTTAGCATGCAACCAGGCTTTATATACATTTAAGCTAAGTTGTCAGACTGATGTTTGTATGATGATATTTACCAAGGAATATCAGCACTTGAAAATTTTCCTGATAAATGTTATTGCAAGTGTCATTGCTGATCATCACTTATAATTTCTTTATCATAATTATCATACTATTATCTAGTATATATCAGATTGATGTGTATTGACTTGCAGTCTATAATGTCTGCCATAAGATATAATCTATTGTCTTTCTATTAGCAATAAGGTTAGCATGCAACTAGGCTTTATATACATTTAAGCTAAGTTGTCAGACTGATGTTTGTATGATGATATTTACCAAG
>JBBPPA010001087.1:0-14471 GCA_038091735.1 Leccinum pellstonianum
AGACTGGAGGAAAGGTGGAAAAGAGTGGCGCGTGTAAGTACCGCGCGATGGCTATAAAAGGAAATGTAATGAGTGTAGCGTAAGAATCCTGATGCTATCTACTAGACAGGCTGTGCTCCAACACACACCCAGTGATCTCTACGATGCCATTCAGCGGGCATTATACTACCTCCAGAATGACAAGCTCAGCCATCTCGTCGTCGGTCGCAGCGCCAACGACACTGAGGTCCTCCAAATTGGTGTGCTAGCACTCTCCTCCCTCTAGCTCACACTCGCACCCAGGCGCATCCGTCGACAGCATCTCCTCCGAGTCCGGGTCCGTCAAGCCTCCGAGTCTCGGCACCCGCAGCGAAGAATACATCCTCACCATCTCCGCAAACGGTTCCCCCGCCACCCTGCCCGCCAACTGCACCCTTCGGTCTCTTTCGCGGCCTCACGACCTTTGGTCAACGCTGGTACTACTATGGCGGCAAGACATACACCCTCGAGGCACCCATTGCCATCACCGAACCCCTGCCTACGTGCGTGTCTGACCCCGTTCTCGCTCTCCCTTGCGCTGAGTCCGCCAACACCTCCTGCAACTTGTGCGTACCCCGTCGTCACGTCCACCCCGCACGCGTCGCATTCAAGTCCCTCTCCCGCTTCCCCCCCGTCTGCGCAGTCCCAGAAATGAGTAACACATTGTGACCCCGATAGAGTTCCAAACAAAACTGCACTTCGGACTTGTGTACTTTCAGTATTCGTGATAGTTTGTAAGAGAATGAAACAACCTGTACTTATAGCACACAAATATTACGGACTCGATCACTAAGATTGCCAGACCTTACTATCTTAACCTTCCCGGCATGTGCTGAATTTAAGGAAATGGCTGCGCTAGTTCGACAAGTGAGTGATGTCATAAAAAATGACCTGACTGAAGATGACGTTTATCATTATGTTTATCATTCATTGGGCACACTAGAATCTTGTATAATACTGGATGGTCTCAAATAGTACTGGCACTGACCAAGCCAGGCCCATATACAGGGCTGCAGCCTGCAGTGCCTGAGCCTACTAGGATTTAGGATTACTGTTGTAATATATCATTGAAGGAATTCAGCCTGGTTACACTTTTCATTACACTTTTCACTACATTGTTTGACTGCACTTTTTGACTACACTTTTCACTATTTTATATTTTTACTACACTTTGACCTAACTTTACAAATGCTGCATAAGTATAGTAAAGAATAATAAACAGTGTAGTGAGAAAGTGTACACAACTGTGAAAGAGGTAGTAAAAAGTGTAGTAGATGTAGTAAAAGATGTAGTAAAAGATGTAGTAAAAGATGTAGTAAAAAGTAGTCCAAAAAGCATAGTCAAAAGTAGAAATAACTACTCAAGTAATTTCTATGTTCAAAGCTCTCATCCCTATTCTCTCTGTAGTAAGTACTAAGCCCTGACCACTGGGGCTCTTTGTGAGTTCTTGGGCCTAGGCCTGAATTTTGTCAGGCCTGGACTAGTAGTAGTTACTAGTTAAGCAGAAAGCTGGGCCCAAACCTCCAATCTCACACACACATTCTCCACTCAATCTGTGAAGTCCCAAAAGAGTTGACCAATACCAGTCCCAAATACATTGAGGTAAACAGAAATGGTCTCATGAATAGATGATTCCACAGGAGTCCAGGAATTGGTTGAGACTGGGAGACTGCAGATTTGCAGTTGCATAGTCATATGAACTTGGGACTTGGCGTGAATGGATTGCCCATAACACCTGCAGTCTTGTTGAGTAATTGGCTAAGACCAGGTAAACATGTAAAGATGAGTCACAACCAAAAAATGAAAGGTCTAACTACTATATTCCACAGGAGTACCATTAGGGTACCCCATGGATTCTGTATGAAACTATTGACATTGTGCTTGACCTGGGCCATGTTCTTCTCCTGAATTTGGTCCACATTCTACTGGATCTGGACCACTTCTTCCCGGATTTGGACCACTTCTTGCTTTGTCTGCACCACGGTCTCCTGAGTTTGGCCCACATCACGCTGTATCTGGACCACTTCTCCCCAGATTTGGACCACTTCTTGTTCTGTCTGCACCATGGTCTCCCGAGTTTGGCCCACATTGCGCTAGATCTGGCCACATGTTGCTGAATAGATAGTCACTGAGTAAATGATGAAATAACACGTTGTGAACATACTACATGATTATTATTTACTTCTTTTCCATTAATGAAAATATCATCTATTATATTAAGCACCAGCAATATATTCTAATAATACAATAGCTACTACAGAAATTAATGATCCAAAACTAGAGAAAGGAATTAACATAAATTTTATTAAAATAATATATTCTAATAATACAGTAGCTACTACAGAAATTAATGATCCAAAACTAGAGAAAGGAATTAACATAAATTTTATTAACATAGTATTCTAAGCTACTACACAGCAGGGCAAAAATGACAACAAAGAAAGTAGTGGGGACAAGAAAGATGGTGGTTGAATTTGTTGTGATGCATTGCCAGTTCAATTTGCAATGCTTCAATCACTGCCAATTAGGGGTGATTCAATACAGGCTTATATAATCACTTTACATATGTGGTCGCGTCAAGGTTGTTTTCTCTTGTCCGATGCGACGCCTCAACAGAAACAAGTCACACAAGGTCGGTCCATAATTTTGCACGTCTTCAACGCGTCGACGACTCTCGCGCAGGTTCCCAATGTCAAACTTCGACCCCCACCACCCACCACCCGCGTGCTCGACGCGTCTTGCGACCGTCTCTCAGACTCTTCCGACGCGCCTCCAAACGCGAGCATGGTTGACCTTTGTCCGAGACCCTTCAGAGGCGTCACCATCTGTGCGACAGGAACAATGGACAAGGTCCGTCTCTCCATCCGGACTCGGTGCCTCGCCTGACGGCTTCCTTTAGCCAACCTTGTTTAAAATGGCATTTGAGCTCGGTGCAGTCTCCACTAGCGACTTCACCGACCGCGTCACTCATCTGATCGCCGACTCGCACGGTGGTGCCAAGTACTTGGTGCGTCTCCTTGACCCACAAGTCTTCGTCGCCGCTCATCTTCGTAGTGTGCCCTCGAGCGCAAGATACCCATCATAATTCCAGACTGGATTACAGAGGCACACACCATTTGGTTACGCGGTGACGACGTCGATGTGGCGCAAGTGCGAGCCTTCCCTTTCGTCTGTCTCGTCGGGCTCACCCACCGCCACAGGGCATAGCCAAGTATCGACTACCCATATTCTCAGGCGTCGTATTATCCCTCTCTGGCATCGAAGACGTCCAACGACGCACCGAGATACACCGTCTATTGACAGATCATCAGGGAACTTATCTCAAAAACCTTGAGCGGCCTGTCAGGGTCACCCATCTTCTGTGCTCGGGCGACACAGAAACCGACAAGATGAAGTATGCCGAAAAGTTCAATAAGCGCAAAGAGGCACACATTCACCTCGTTTGGGAGGAGTGGTTCTGGGACTGTCTTGAATTCGGCGGTGGGCCATATCTCCGTTTTCATGTAACCTCTTCCCTGATACCTCTTAAAAGGTAGATTCGACGAAAGAAAGTATCAAGTGAATCGACCCAGACCAGAACGAAAATCCCTGCAAGACAGTGGGTAACTGTTCCTCCTAGTCCTTCGTGATCCTTGAATACGTATCATTATCTAGATCCTCCTCCTTCGCTTCCTGCTCGAAGCTCAGCCTCAGGCTCCCACACAAATTCCGATGTGCCAGTAGATGGTATCGATCATCCAAAGCGATCAAAGGTTGTTGTCCCTGCTGGCAGCTTCTCTGTCATAAATTACCTCCAAATCGACGGTGAGGAAGAGGAAATGGCTGTCATCGACAAACCAGTTCCCTCTGTGACCCTGCAACTTTGGCAAAGTCTTCTCAAACCTCGAGGATTTGAACTTACTGGCGGGAAGCTCGTCCGGAGCCCTTCCAAGTCGCAGGTTACGCAGTCGCCGCCTTCGACGCCGACACGACCACTTATCCGGCTGAACGTGACCAATCGTACCGGAATTGGCGTCCAACATGGCAAAGAAAGGGAGAAAGAGAGCGTCATATCGTCCTTTAGACGAGCAAACTCATTTGCCCCCGTTCTTGTGAAAGAGAGTGCCGTTCGGCAGCCGTTTCGGCGGAACACGACGTGTCCGTTGGTTTGCCCCGGTGAAGCAGAACGCAGAGATCCGTCTGATCTGGTTCAACGAGGACATGCACCCGTCCCGAGTCTCTTCTCTGGGTACAGTTTTCGTCTTCTTGGTGAGGCGCGTTGTCCGAACGTCCGATTCGCAATCGAAAACGGTGGTGGTGTCGTGACGGACGATGATACTGGAGAATCGGATTTTATCATTGTGAGATTGATAAGGTGTGTTCCCAGCCCAAATGTTCGCCGTTCCTCGATTCAAACGTTTCCACTAATCACCCTGGGGATGACCTGCCCTAGTGGAAGCAAACTCTATCGCGACGAAATCGACGACTGTATACGGGCCAAGTACAGAACGGAATGCTGGTTGGAACATTCCGTATTCCACGAACGAATATGTGAACCAGACGAAAATGTATCCTTCACCCCACTTAGGATCACGACCCCGGTGTCCGGTATGTCACCGTCAAATGCATATCGTTCTTTGATTGATCACTGGTGTTGCGCATGGGCATAGATTCAGAAAAGATTAAACTGAGCTTGTCTAGTCTAGATCAGTCCGAGCTGTGTTGGATTCGGCGTCTCGTTAGGGCGGTCGGTTCGTTCTCCCCTTGTTTTCTCCATACCTAATGGTCACCATCACGCTCGTACCCAGGGATAACTCTTGAGCCGACATTCTCTCGCCGTTCGACGCACCTTCTTTGCCCCAATGGGGCAGGTACCAAGTTTAACAAGGCATTGGAGTGGCGCATTCCGGTCATTTCCTTGGCATGGTTGAAAGACATTGCTAGGACGGGGACGGTTCCATCCGTGGATGAATACCTTGTGGGAGGATCTCACGTGGGATTGACCGTCGGTGAAGATGTTCTTGGGTACGCTCAGCAGCTAGATCCAGTTCCGGCGGTAAGGAGAGACAAGGGAAAGGGCAGGGAGAAAGATGTGGATTGTCAAATGGTGGATATCACAGATGGTAACATAATTCATGTCAACCTTTCCTTGCTTTACTGTGCTCATCTCCGCCAAGATCCTGTGTCCGACAGACTCATGTTCGTCAAGAACGCAGGTCTTCTCCGAGATACCGCACCTCGAAAACCGGATGCACTGCATGATGAGATGTTAGAGCCAATGTGTTCCCCAGTCGACGGACTGTTTGGGAAACCGAAATTTCTAATTCACGAGTCGGATCCACCAGGAGAGGATACTCACGGAAACCTTCCTGCGACCTCCCCTTCCCCTTCCCCAGTCCCACCTCCTTTGAGCAGCTCTCCGGCCCCCGCCGAGTTTGAGTTGCCTCCTTCCAAACCCACCCCTCCTTGTTCTGTTCTCCTAGTATCTGCGCCGTTCACTCCTCCGTGCCAACCTCGGCGCTCGGTTCAGGACATCAACGCCAAAATTTATGCTCTGGCCCAACCTTCGGCGGAAGCGCAAGTCCAAATTCCATCCTCGACGTCACCCTCGCCGATGAAACTCCCCCCTTCGAGTTCGATACCCAACGCATTCGCCTCGTCCTCGCCTGCGCATCTTCCGGACCCGAACGTCATTGCGAGAGCGCTCCACGAGAGCCTAACGTCACTACTAGGGAAGCGGCCCATCGCGGAGGAAGACGAGACTATGGAAGACGTTGGCGCGGCGGGCGGCGGGAAGAAGGGGAAGCGGATACGACCTGGCTGTCACGTATGTGTACTTGGCTGCTCGACATTCTGTTCGTGCTCACGCTTTTATTTGTGTATTGTACGTGCAGGTGCCATCACGGCAAGTGTCTTACGAGAACGTCGTATCTCCCCCTCGTCCTGTTGTTCCACCGCCGGTCCCTCTGGGAGACGTCGACATGAGCCTGTTAGATGGGTTGGGAATCTGCGGGCTGAGATCGACAGAGGAAAGCCTGAGGGTGACATATGAAGATCCCGGACAGGCTGAAGAGAGGCGGCGATTGTTGAAGATGTTGGGGGAGGATGCTGGGGAGAGTGGAGTGAGCGCTGGCGATGTAAGTAGAACCCGACGGTCTAAACGTACAAAGACAAAGGTTCCTGGATTTTAGGTGAGAGACATGGTGTAGAATAGTATATTGGTTGTGCAGTACATTTATGTTTGGATGGCCACAGGCCTCTACGCGGGCAATATCCATCGATCGATCTCACGTCTGACTCAGTCATCTTCGCGTTTCCTACTTGACTTTGCTAATACTTCAACTTACATTTGCTAGTAATCCAAGAAGTTGACCAGACCAGAAGTAAATTCCTTCACCTCCACGGATCAAATAATACCTTTCCGCATCTTCCCTTGTCAAAATCGTCGTACGTCTGCACCGCGACATCAAACCCAACCACTTTATCCACCAGGCTCACCTCACCTCCGACATCACCAAAGATGTCTTGCCTTCGGAGTAGCAAGTCGAGCGCCATGGGGAACATTGCCCGCACTGGGCATCGCCCAAAATCAAGCGACACGTTCTTTCCATACAGCTCCCGACCAGTGTAGGGCACTCGCTCCTCTCCGTGTACCCCCACAGATGTAATGCACCCGAATGGTCTCACTAACTCGTACGCGAGTGACAGCGCACTCGTGTTTCCAACGACCTGTATCACAAATATCAACCATGGAAACGTTAGTACAGAAGATATCACGCATACCTCCAAAACAAAATTGCATCCAATGCCTTCCGTCCATGTCGTCACGATATTCTTGCTCGCTGTGATATCTGACACCTCCAGATGGCCACTTCTCTCCTTGCCATATGCCTGCGAGACCTTCGCATAAATGGATTCCACTTTCTTGCGTCGCATTTCTGTCGGGTCGATTGCGACAATCCGGAACTCGGCATCCCTTGCATAAAGCATGTCTAGCAATGCGATGAGCGCGCACTGTCCCCGTTCAAAGATAGATTAACAATTGTGCTAGATCCAGTAAGCCATTCGTTGACTTACCACCCCCACCGGTCCAAGACCAACGACTGCAATCGTCAACGCCTTGTCTTCTGGCTTCAACGAGACAGGAAGACCACTCTCCAGTGAAGCAGCTCCAGCACTCTGAGGGTACGGCCTCGACGTCAACACTGGCTGCATCTTTGGATGGTTCAATGCCTGAAAGGCTGCAAATACGCCAGTTGGTAAGATATCGCATAGCAAGAGCAACGACGAATCAGCAAGTTTGCCGATCGTCTGTTTAGTCTCTTGGTCGGGACGCGCGGAGACGGACGAAATTTCGTCGAGATTGTAGAGCGTACCACCCGCACGCGGAACGCGAACATACTGGGCTTGTCCACCCGGAGTAGACGGTATCCCGAAAAGTCGGCTTTCGACACATCTGCAAGTGAATCCAACGCGGCAGTAACTAATGGAAGAATTCATGGTATTCATTTGAAAGGAAACATAAACATCAAGTTCGAAAACGCACTGGCATTCTCCACAGGACACGGTGAACGGCGAGACAACTTTATCTCCGACTATAAGAGTAGAGTATAGACGTGGCCGACCTGTCGCCTCTGGTCGGAAGTTTGCACCGAGTGCGACCACTTCTCCGATGAACTCGTGTCCACAGACAGTGCTGATCAATATCGTTCTTGTCACAATTCCTGGATCTTTAATAGACAACGTACGGTTCTGTTATTCCCCCGTGACCACGGTAGATATGCAGATCGCTGCCACACAACCCTGCGAGCTAGAGTTCAAGAGTCTGAGGAAATGAAGACACATGTTTAAAGGGTACTGTATGCGTACCTTAACTTTGACGATTGCATCGTCCGGATGTTCTATTCTGTAAGACTACTATCAGCACCCTGATTAACAAACCGCATGTCCCAGGAAACGTTGTCATCATGCTGAGCGGCACCCGCATGATGACTCACAGTAAAACGTCGCACTCACTTTGGGATAGGGACTTCCTCGACACGAATATCGTACGCGGGAGGGTGCCAAAGTATCGCTGATTGCATGATGGTGACTGACGAGTCTAATCGAAGATACAGATAATACTACTACTAGAGGTTATAAATAATCATTATGATCACGGTATCGCCACTTTCAAGTTGCGCGCAACCTCCACCAATCCACTGGTCACGGTGTATGACGCGTGACCGGCACTGCGGCCCGCCCATCACCCGATCCCGCTGGCATTCCCGGTTCATTTATTCCAACCCGCCTTGCAATGTACGCCAGTGACCGTTACACGTGATACTTATCCTGTAGGTATATAAGAACGACTGCTCTCGCCCCTGTTCCACACAACTTGAATTTATTTTACGCCCCGTTCACATTCTGTCGCCTTACCTTGACTCGGAGTGTTGGGACTGTAGTAGTGCCTTTTTAACTGGCTCCCTACTACCAGTGAGGACTCAGACAAAGATCAGACAAGATGGTGGAATGTACAGGCCAAGGGTGCCGGTGAGTACTGAGGGAACCCAGGTATCACAGACGCCACCGACTCTCCCAGAGTCCCAGGTCGATCGAACCTGGTTCAGGGATCTCATCGCGCGACTCAGACAAGTGAAACAAGATGTTCGAGCATCCGATATCCCTGAGGGCCCAGGGGTGTAATGGTGGCAGACAATTAGTAGCTGGCGACGCGAGTGATTAAACATACGCTGCGGCGGCGGCGCTCGCCGGGAAGTGCAAGCACGAGTCCACTACCAGGCCATTCATCGGTATGATCAGGGTGTAACTTGTAAGTATGACATGCGAACCTGTATCTCACGGCCGTGGCAGCTGAAGGATACATATCTGGGCAGGTGTGCGCATGATTGGCGCATGATCACTGATTGCCACTGTCGCCCGCAGCACAAAATTTTCGGAAACAAAGTCCGATGATGCGATTCCCCGAGTCCCTCGTCGTTCCTAGCCTGAGACCATTACCCGATGCATGATGCATGATCGCTAAAAAAAAAAGGTCACTCACTCTCTTTTCTGTGTCCGAGGGGACGTCGAGGCGAATTCCAACGCCGTGACGAATTCTGATCGTCCGGACAACTTGAAGGTGCGTTTTTACTCCTAGTAGAGGTTGGACGGAGGGCAACCTATAGCTCAGGCTAAACCTCGATCGCCTTACCTTCACTGTACGATGAATGTCTCAAGCAAGCAAGATAACTCGGCGGGCGATTCTTAAGGCAATGTCCGGTTTCGCATCTACATATGTATCCCTTGACCGTGAGGTGCATGCGGCTTTAATCAAGAAGGCAATTACGGCATGCACCAATCAGTAAGTACCTGAATTCCATAAGTACCGTTTCATACCCTCCGAGGGCTCTCCGTCTCCCAGATCCATCCAGTCATGGCGTCAAGCGACAGTCAGATGATCGGTGTCGTGCTCATCGTCCGTCACGGCGATCGACAGGGTTTTTATCAAAGCCCTACGACCTATACTGCGACCGCCACTCAAATCACACCCTTAGGCAGCGTAAGTCATCTATACCTCTCGCCGATAAGTCTTATCGATAGACTCACCAACTCGTTCTAGGAACAAGAGTTCCTGCTGGGCCAGCTTTTACAGTCAATATACTTGAACTCCTCCTCCCCCTCGTACATTCCTGGAATGAGTACTGGTCTCTTTGACCAGTTTCAAGTTGACATCCGCGCAGACCTGGGTGGTGAAAGTGGTGTCGTGTACGATTCATGTGTTTCGCTCACTCAGGGTCTATGGCCCGCCACGCCCGACAATAACATCACGATCGCAAACAGCACGACGATCATCGCTCCGCTCGGGGGATATCAGGTTCGTGCATCTGCTTTGGCTGCGACGTTTCGGCTGATACACATTCGACTGAATTACATTTGACAATCGTTAGTATGTCCCCAGTAAGTTTTCAGCGGCGCATTCTGTGATGAAGTGTGTTAATCAAGGAGTCAAGTTGATGCCGTGAACCCCAATCTAGATGTCTCTTTGGAAGGATTCTTGGATTGCAATGTCAGTGTTCTCCAGTATCCTCTTTTGTCAACATACTGAATTGGTCGAAGACGTTTGACACGCGTACGACCGACTTTTACAAATCAGAAGCTTTTCAGCAGATGGCCAATCAAAGTGCCGCCTTCCTTGAGCTCCTTCCCCCTTACCTAGACGGACGATCGGTCAGCCTGGAAAACATGGTGCGAATCACTATTTCTAAATGTGGTCCTCTGCATCGAATCTAACGTGCTCGCAGTGGAACGTACGTTGAAATTGCATCACTTGCTTCGCACGCGAGATGAATTCTTTTCCCTAGATCTATGATTACATGAACGTCAACAACATCCACAACGCCACGTTCGCTGCGGCCATTCCACCCACCTTCCTCGAACAAGTAAGAGCCCTTGCAAACTGGCATGAATACAATGTCTTCACGGACACGAGCGCATCTGGGATCGGGAACAGTGAGCAGCCATGCCACACGTACTTATTGTTTGAGCCCACACATCCGATCCAGTCGCTGGCCAGGCCATCGTCCCATCCATTCTCAACGCGTTTGAGGACATCGTGAACACGACGAACCCCGTCAAAATGATGATCACTGCCATCGCATACAAACCTTTCCTGTCTTTGTTCAACATGACAGGCGTGGCAGCTGCCAACCCACAACTGGCTGGAATAGGCGAGTTTTTGTGTCGCGACCGTTATGTCCCCACTAAGCCGCATACCGTTGATAGTGGACTATGCCTCCGCTGTAGCATTGGAGGTACGCAAGCCAAGTGGTGGCGGCGAACCCGTGATTCGGTTCAACTTCAAGAACGGCACTGACCCTGACTTTACGACGTACGACTTTTTGGGTCGGACGGGAGACGCACCGCTGTCGGCGTTCATTGACGCCGTGGCTGTAAGCAACCTTCAATATCTATGATGTTCTTTTCGCCGACGTTGCGTAGCGTTGGAACTAACTTGGGAATCATATCATAGCCCTATGGTGTCAATACCACCGCCGATTGGTGCAACGTCTGCCAGAATTCACAAGATAGGGGATGCGGTGCGCTCACACTCGCTGCACAGCAAGCTCGATCAGCGGCCTTGTCGCCGATCAATCTAGTGGGTGCTGGGTTTCTGGGAGCTGGGTTGACACTCGCAGTGGTTATCTCGTCGTTCGCCACGCTGATATTCCTGGGACTGTTGAGCTTTGGTAGGAAACCAAAGAGGTCGCGTATGCCAGTGGGGGATGATGAGGTACGTTCTAGGAAAAACGACTGATCGAATGCTGAACTGTGCAGGTCGAGCTACGAAAAAACCCAAGCATTCATAGTTCCATCAGGACAGCCGGCACCCTCGACAGGCGACAATCCGTCGTTCCGTGAACGTTAAACAGTGATGATTCAACATGAATAAAGCAGGGGTCTATGAAACATGTATACTGACGCATGATGGAGTAGGAATGTCCGTGATGTTTGATTGTGATCCAGATATTGAAAAAATGCGATGATGTTGTTGATGTAGCAAGTCGTGACCTTGAGATCTTATCACCTCCAATCACCTCCAGTCGTGGTCGCTGTCCAAGGGATCGCTGTCGATATCTTCGCCTTCGGAGGCGGAGTGGAATGAGTCTAGAAGGGCCATGTCAGATATCACGACTAAATGTTGTAAACAGCTGTCATCAGCACCTGAATCTTCGTCATCGGGATAATCGTTCTTGTAATACTCTTCAGCTGCGAGGATTCAAGAACGAGCTTGAGCACAACATGGCAATCCTGGGCGAAATACAAACCATTAGAATCCTCGTCTGCCTCGTCCTCTTCCTCGGATTCAGAGTTGTCAGACAAGTTGTCGTCTTCTACGGAGGGTGGGAGGCCAGTCCTTACAAAAAAAATATCAGTCATATTGCCAAAATATCAGCCAATACACCTACACTGTCCCATAGTTCGCGGCAAACGAGTTCCACTCAGAGAGCGAATACGGTCTCCTGTAAAATACGTCCCAAACATAGTCGCTACTAGTGTTAACGTAGTATGAGGCGGTATTTGGAATACTAGTGGAAGAAGTCTCTTGTACTACGCGGGATGCATAATGAGCTTCAATGAATGAAAATGAAGAGACCCACGAACATGTTAAATAATCTTGAAGCATAGGGAGAAACTTTTCCATCTCGGGATCCATAGGTGGGAGGGAGGAACCTTGATCTTCGGGGACTGCGTCATACATTTTGAAGTCGTTTCGCTGTGTGTCTTTCGACGAGATGACTTTCGGGCTGAGGTACGCCAGTGGTGAGAGGTGTACATGAACAGGACGGTCAGGAGACGTACGGACTAGTGGGGCGTCTCTTCAATCTGGAATTTCCATCGCCTGTTACTCTGACGGCATATCGTCGAGCTCCACTATCCGCTGGGTGAGGCACAGGAGGAAATCCTGTCTCTCGACCGGGTGCTGTGTTCGAATCTAGAGCCAACCTCGAGATCTGAGACTAAGCGGAGAAAGCGGCACCGAGTCCGTTTCAGCATGACAGGGGATGCGACAACAGACACGAATGACATGAGACCCACCTGAAGGCTCTGCCTCATTTCACTGTCTTCCCAAGTGTCATGCTCGACCGTCTGGGCGAACTGGAAGACATCGAGGCCACCGCGCGTTTTCTTCCGCCTGAATCGCGATTCGATGACTGTTTGCAAAGTGAGCAAATCTGGTCGACAAGTACATACGGCATGGCCGTGTGGCGAAGTGCCTACCGAGCGCGTCCAAAGGTTCCTCTGTGCGTTTTCGCTTGATGCGTAAGATGGTATAGGTGGGGTTTGGCGCCTGTCCGTCCATATCCCCTGTCCTGTATCTTAGTTGTGGTTGTCGTCGAACGTTGTCGAAAATGTGTGGTGGTGGTTGGAAAGCAAAGTCAAGATCGAGAATTGCTGTCCAAGCACCGACATAAGTGTCCACAAGCGTCCGACTTATGTAATCCCCCTATACCTAGTGTTAAGTTGCGCCGAGTCCCGACCGGCCCAGCCTTGTCCCATCAATTGGTTGATAAACAATTAAAAAAACGAGTGGTTATTGTCTTCTAGTTTGAAGCCCACTGGCGCTGACTTAGTCCACACAACACAATGGGCGAGGAGAGGGCCCAGACTCGATAAACTTCAGGCGTATTACTCGGGGCGTACTCGCCGCATTGCATCTCATTCCTGCCTTCCAACACAAGACCTGGAAATATGAAACATAATTCGCTATGCCACGCTTCCTGGTTATTACCCCGCACGTGTTCGGCCAGATCTCCTGCAGAGAACTATAATCATACTTATGTCCGTTTTTCTTACTACCTGATCCTCTTACGATCGAGGGAGACCCCATCCCTTTCTGACCTATGTTGAGATCTGATAATGCGAGTGGAAGAAGACCTTGGCGTCAAGGTGCACAATTTGACTTCGAACGATTACTGAATGCCCAGAAACTCGTCCGTAACACCTTTATTGTAGTGAACAATCGCCTCTCATTTGATCGTCCACAGCTGTGCAAGTTATCACAAAGAGATCCACGGACGGTTTGTGCAATATCCTCCGCCAATTCAAAATAAAGCTTGGCGAGCTGGCTGTGGCCGCATGCTGGCTTGGCTCTCCACCCTAGAAGATGGGGTCCACTGTGATATCGACGGTTTCACGTAGTGGTTGATATAAACAACCGCATTGAACGAGGTTGTTGATAACTGAGACAGCCAAACTTCGAACTTCTTCGTCGGCCGACGCGATCGCTCGGACTAGGTTGAATTAAAGCCTATCAACATTAGTGAGAAACACTAGGCAAATTAGCCGTAAGCGTTTAAAATCACATCGGCCGATGGCAGGAAAGCCGAAACCTCACAAGTATATAGATTCCGGAGGCTCGGTGATGGTTCGTGACTCCATGGCAAACGCATCCACTCAGCAAAGAGTCCAAGGGGACTACAGCGCAGACGATTACGTCAAGAATGCATCATTTGTCTTCTGCAACGAGTACACGGAGCCCATTCTGTCTTGTCTAAACGCTTGTCCTGGAGATAGAATCGTAGACCTCGGGTGCGGAAGTGGCGAACTCACAGCCAAAATTCAAACCGTGGTGGGCGCGGAGGGCTTCGTGCTGGGTGTAGACTCTAATGAGGACATGGTCAGTCGTTTCGATCGATAGAGACATCACTGCGATATTTTAAATAGATTTCGAAAGCGATGAGGAATGGAGTCAAGAATACTCTTGCCTGCGATGTTCAAGACCTTGAATTGCCACCTTCACTAACGTCAGGCAAGCAGTTCGACGCGGCGTTCAGTAACGCTGCATTGCACTGGTGCAAACGCGATCCCGCAGGAGTTATCGAGGGCCTCAAACGAGTTCTCAAGCCCGGGGGACGATTCGTGGGTGAGATGGGTGGTTACATGAACTGTATCGGTGCGGCTCATTTGTCGGTCATGTCCTTGAATGTACT
>JBBPPA010001088.1:0-14444 GCA_038091735.1 Leccinum pellstonianum
GCTTTCGAGTCGGAGAATGCATATGGTGTCATGCCGTCATGCATAACGATATGGACTTACTGGGTTATACTCTCGCGTAAGTTTCGTCAAGCTGTTCCGAGTGAAGCGACGATATTGACACGGAGTCCGAATTTTTGGGTGGTGGACGAACTATTGAATAAACCTCCAATGGGAAATGAGCGCTGCGCACTATGTCGACGATGGCACGCTCTACACTGAGTACTAGTACTGACCAGCAATAATGCACTTGCAGCGACGTTCCAAGAGGGCCAGCGTCTCAAATCGCCTCGTGGCTGCCGTCATTCCTACCCACGGAACGCGAAGGGAAACTTGAAGTTGGAAGAACTATAAAAACCCGTCAGGGTCGGCTCGATACTATTGTCGGGACAAAATGGGCGGCAAGTTTTCACGAAACCGCATGGGTCACTTCTTCTGTGACTCATCAAGCCTATCAAGCTTGGAAGCTTCAAGACCTCGGCCCGGATCAGTACTTAGGAAATCACTCACCTCAGTTCACCGCTACTCTTGTCAGATATGTTGCCAATGAACTTGTTATGTATTGCTAAAATGTAGGTTCAGCGTGAGTGGTCAACGTAAGTATTGGTGTCACCGTAGGTCACCGTCCGTCATTTCCAAGAGCCCTTCCCTTGATGTGCCTCATCCGTAGGCACTCCATATTATGCTCAAAGTTCCTGAGTAAACTCGGAGGACCTTTCTATTGGTGATGTTGATTGGCTGCAGCTGCCAGTGCACTTTGCTTAATTAATGTACGAGTCCTCTGAGACTCGTAGGACAATTTACATGCAGGAACCGGTATGTAGATCTCTGTCTCCCTTTTCTGTATCGATCCCTGACGCTTATGAGGTTGCCTGGATATCCTAGGGTACGTTGCTCCACACCGTGTGCTCGCACAGCCTGCGCAATGACTAGGGTTTCGTTGCGACCCTCGTCGGGTGGCGCCATCGCTCTGGCATTCCCAATTGTTGTTACCGCCACCTGAACCGTTCTGCTTGCATCTATAGGTCCTCATTCCGCACTTTATCTCGGTGCGATTCGTACCCTCGATGCGTCCGTTTGACCAGTGGTTTCTTTCGGCGGCAAGTTCACTCTCAGCGTTGGCGCTCGCATTCTGATGATTCTTTCTGATATGTGTGCAGACCAGACGGTACAGGCAAGTCTTGGTAACCTTTACGTGTGCTTCAATCTTCCGTTGTGATTACTGGTTCAAACGTTCACCCTCGATGAAGGTCAAGCGCACAAGGGCAACTATGATTCCCTAGTTACCCTTGCGTGTCTGATCTCGATCACATTGCTCCGCAGTGTCAGAAGGCTCTTGTATTGGAAGAGTTCAAAGATCGTCAACGATCAAGGTGGTGCGCCGAGCGACTACCGAAAATTATTCAAAACTGGAGCTGTACAACAGCGTCTAACTCAAATTTTCAAAAAAGTGTATACGTCGGGCCGTGTGCCACCGTCAAGCAGGACGTCAGTTCGCTTGGCCCGCGGCTTCAAAGTTTGTTTGTCCAACCTCCCGGAAAGTCTCCAACGCCCTCCAAGCCGCACCCGACGTAATACTCTCCCTCGCCAGCCTGACCCCATCCTTGTAGTCCTCCGCCAATCCAGCGACCACTAACAGCGCCGACGCATTCAGAAGCACGAAATCCAACACAGGCGTCAACGCCTCCGGCAACTCCGCCCCCGACGTCAACAACCGTGTCAACGTCTCCGCGTTCTCCGCTGCCCGTCCACCGGCCACCGCCGAGAGCGGATGCGTGCAAAGCCCAAACTGTGAGGGGTGAAGCACGGTCTCGGTGATCTGCCCGTCGCAGAGTGACCACGCCCAAGTGTCCCCTGCACAGCTGATCTCGTCGAGGCCCTCGGTGCCACAGACGACCAGGGCCCGGACGACGCCGCCCTCCTTGAGCGACTGTGCAAAAGGGAGCCCAAGTTTGCGTGTGGCGACGCCGAGGACCATGCCGCGCGGGCGGGCGGGGTTTATGAGCGGGCCGAGGACGTTGAAGAGGGTGCGAAAGGGGAGGGATTTGCGATAGGGTGCGATGGTGGCGAGGGAGGGGTGATAGTGTGGGGCGAGAATGAACGTGAACGGGATGCGGGGGAGGCGCGTGGGTGTCCCTGCCGTTGGGGCGACGAAGAGACAACCGAGAGATTGCAGGATGTCTGCTGAGCCTGACGAGGACGTCGACGCGCGATTGCCGTGCTGGTGATGAGATGAACGTCGGTCAGTAGGGGTGCCGCTGAAGTCGGACGAGATCAGTGGTAGTACGGACCTTGACGACGCGAGCGCCGGCACCGGCTGCGACGATGCCGGCGGTCGTACTGACGTTGAACGTGTTGTGTCCATCACCACCTGTGCCGACTATGTCGACGACAAAGTCCTTGTCATCATCTTCGACGATCGCCGCAAGTGCGCGAGAACGGAGCATCTCGGCCGCCGCTGCGAGGTGTTCTGCGCCGCGTTCTATCCGTCGGATATGCAGGGCAGCGAGGAAGGCACCGATCTGGGTAGGCGAGACGACATCGGGCGTAAAGAGGTGATCTAAGGCGGCTTTGAGATCGTTCGGGGAGAAATTCTCGGGCGTTTTGACGAGCCTTTCCAGTAACACTTTGAACTTGTCGGGGGTGCAGTCTGTCATGGCGATTGATTGAGAGCGTTTGGGATCCTGGATGGCGGAGATGAGTGACTCATATAACTGGTCTGTCTGGTTCACAAGACAGCATGATCCTGACGGTTGGATCTATAGCCGCATCAAACCGCATCACGATGGCGGTGACCCAGACCGCACAGCAGTACTTGGCTACTACAAAACCTTTTGTTTCGTGTGTAATGTCCGGGAATTTATTCAAGTCCCTAACGCGATGAGAGCGGGTCGGGACGGCAAACCTTTGAGTCGCCGTGGCGGTCACACACGGCAATTATTCAAGCTGTAGATCAAGATATCTTCCGCCCCGATCTTCACCAGTTCATCCATCACCCTTGCACAGTCCTTTTTCACCACCATCGCGCTCACGTCCACCCAATCCGTGTCTTCCAACGGACTGATGGTCGGCGCCCTTCGTCCAGGAGTGACTTCCATCGCGCGTGGCAGGGCCTGCCGAGAGATATTGTACGAACATACGACGTACTTGTCAGCAGCCACGACACCGGCGATGCGACTAGCGATCAGATTTATCAGTGGAGTGTGGTCAGCGCGCGAAGGCGTGTTGGATTTGATCAGGACCGCCTCTGTATCGAGGACAGTGGCGATGGCATGCAGTCCCGCCGCACGCATGGTATCGCCCGATTCTGTCCGTAGTAGTGTCAGTCTACCGCGTCGAATGACGAGTAGGGACAGCGTTGAGACGAACCTACGAGATCCACTGCATGGTAGCAGTCAGCGCGGTCGAATAAGCACATCATCTCGAGCACTCACCAATCCCATCCGCCAAACCCAGCGCACAAGCCGCCTCGACACTCCCTCCGATATACATAATCTTGGTGCGCTGATCGCCTACCAAGGATAGGCGGTCGTCCAATTTTGCAAAGTACTCTCCAGACACTACCTCGAAGCTGGTCACGATGCGTTTACCTGCGAGGTCTTCGACTGTCTTAATTGGACCATGCTCGGGCACCTGTACTTGCAGGGCGCATTTTCCAAACGAGAGGCGGTTGACTTCGGTGATCCTATCCTGCATTTTGGCTTCTAGGATGACGTCATGACCAGTGATACCAAGATCGACATTTCCGTTGCCGACAAATGAGGGGATGTCTGAGGCGGGGAGGAACACGCTGTGCACATTTGCAGGGGGTCAGGACGGATGGGGACGAGTTGCTGGAGTGGGATCGGGCGGCTTACAGAGCGATGGGGTGGTTCATGACGAGACAAACATCGAGACGGTTTGATCTGCGGAACTGGATGTCGGCACCTGCCAGTGAATTCGATCAGTGGCCTATACATTGTATATCAGACACGCACCTGCAAGTAACTGCATGCATCGGTCGTGCAGTCTTCCTGGAGAGGACGATCAACGATCAGGAAAAGCGATGTATGGAAACGCTACCTTTTTTTGGAACGGCAAAGAGAAGGCGACCGTTGAGCGCTTCGATGTCTGGTGATGGTACTAAGATAAAAAAGATCGCAGAAGGTCCTAGTGAGACTCACTCATTAGGGCTGTAAAAGTTATTTAGAGAGGTGATCAAATCGGACAGGCTGATAGTCTACTAATCTACAAGTGTCTGTAACCATCTAGTATAGTTACTAGTAAATATAAATTTCGACCAAACATACTCAAACTCTCGAGATGGTCGAATGACGCGGCCTTTACAACTTGTTCATGGATCCCATCGCTGTCCCCACCGAGAGACGGTTCAACCCCTACGCTGAGAATGGAGGTACGATCCTCGCCATCGCTGGTGCTGACTTTGCCGTCATCGCCGGCGACACCAGGCAGAGTGAGGGTTACAGCATCCAGACGCGATATGCCCCCAAGGTCTTTCGTTTGTACGCGCCCAGAGTCTATCTCCCCACAAGATCACGTCTACTCACGCTCACTCCAGGACAGATCGTGCTGTTCTCGCCGTCAATGGCTTTGCAGCGGACGGAAATATGTTTGTCAAACAAGTAAAGCAGCGCCTAGAAGTGTGTACACGCTCATCCACCATCCGCTGTGTCCCTCACGCGCTCTTCTCCCCAGTGGTATCGTCATGCCCACTCAAAGGACATGCCTCTCCGCGCGATTGCACGTATGATCCAAACGATGCTCTACGCCCGACGTTTCTTTCCCTATTACGTATTTAACATCCTCGGTGGCATCGAAGAGGATGGTTCGTCCAACATTAATGTTCCCCTCTATCTCCTCTCATTCCGCAACCTCAGGTAGCGGCGCCGTCTACTCGTTTGACCCCATGGGCTCCTACGAACGTGAGACCTGCCGTGCAGCAGGCTCTGCACAAGAGTTGGTGCAGCCCTTTTTGGACAATCAGGCATGTTGATCCCTATCTACATCCCCGACCCTTTACCGACGTATACCCGATCCTGCAGATATACTTCATGAACCAGCAACCGGCACCGGGCACCTCACATCCCGAACACATGCCTCTTCCTACTGTCTTGTCGATAGTTATTGATTCGTTCACCAGCGCAACTGAGCGTCACATTGAGGTCTCGCGCTTTCTTATCCGTGTCTTGTTCTGCTGCTAATTTTATCTCCTCAGGTTGGCGATGGCCTTGAAATATACATCGTGCTTGCCGAGGGCCGCGGTGTGCAGGGTTTGGAGGCCATCGTGGGCGTACAGGAACTGAGTGCCACAGAGGATGGCGACCGGCTCTTTGTCGTCCGGAGAGACTTAAAAAAGGATTGATACTCTGTACTATTGTACGCTCCAAATATTGTTGTGTGTGCCGTGAGGATGTTTGGTCGGTTGCCGTGGCTCCAGACAGAAACGCAACAAACGGAGATGAGGCCAAACAAGGGCAAACAAGCACCTCCCCCTCCTCTTTCTCGTCGTCGTTCACCTTCTTCGTCCCTCACCCTGGCAGACTTGCTGCCCCCCTCGTCGCCATGTTTCTCGTTTCCTTCCTTTTGCTCTTCCTCGCATCGCCTGCATTCGGTCAGGACGTCGTTTACAACGCGGGCCACAACGTTACAACCATCGTCGGTACATGGTCGTCCGGCAGTCAGAACGTAGTCACTGGCTCGGTCAGTCGACACCACGTTTTCACCCTTTGTATCCCCTTAACGCCATGTCCACAGGGCTTTGCACAACCTGCCAATGAATCATTCATCTACCCACCCACCACCGGCATGTCCTATTCATTGTGAGTCAATCTGCGGGTCCAAGCGTCGCAAGCTGAAATGGTGGTCATGTAGTAGCACGGATGGTTACTATGAGATCGCCCGCTACCGGATGACGGGGAACGGTGCCTCTTCTCGCTCTTTCTCAACCCGAATCACCAATTCATGATCTACTTTTTCAGGTACCCAACCCAACTGCATCACCGGCGTCCTGAACTGGTGTCATGGTACCTACGACCTCGTCTCCAACGGTTCCATCGTCCTCACCCCTTTTGGCGACGGCTACCAACAAATACAAGATCCTTGTGCCCCCGTATCCAATTTCATCGAAAATTACAACGACACCGAGCTCTACACACAATGGGTCATTTACCAAGATGCTGTGCGGGGGTATACTCTACAGCTATACCAGTTTGACGGATTTCCGCTGGCATCCTTGTGGCAACTCTCAACATCTCCGAATATGTTGCCCACACAACTGTTGAGGAATGTCACGCAGTCGACGTCCAAGAATGCAAAGAGAGCATTGGTCCTCCGTGCAAACGCAGGCGAGCGCAGATGGAGCGTGTCAGGGTTGACGAGTGCGTTTTCGCTCGTGGCAGGACTAGGAATCGCATCGTTACTACTCTGAGGACGGGTTGTCAGAGGATGATGGGACCTTTCTGCATGGCGCGCGCGCGATGACCCACTGTGCTCGCCTCACTTGCGCATACGACTCCGCATACCAGCACGCTAATAGATTTCATTATATCCGCATCACCCGCACTACCTTGTCCTTTATTTTCCATATAGCTCGTTTGCTTTTCTCCCCACCAATTGTTTTCCTTCCCTCTTTCCTAGTCGACGATGGACGCTTATGGATGCACAATGTGCCTGCTCAACTGGCCTCGGGGAGGGTGACCGCATGGTGGGGCGCGTATGGACGACCCAGCTTGCCTACTGAAGCGAGAGCGCAATACACGTTCGTTTCTTGATTCACGGGGCCATATGTTTAATATCATACCCTCGAGACTATATTTTTTCTTTGGACGAGGATGAATAACACAGCGTCTCCAACTTGTTCAGACCTGTGTGAACGCGTGTCTGCATCATCATGATCAGTGCCTCAAGGGGATGGAGCTTTACTTGTGGAGAGCTGTCACACGACTCTACGTCGGCGCTCGTGTGAGTGTTACTCGTACAAAAAATCACATAATGTATATACATATACGCAGATGATCTGATAGTACTATTCAGCTCACAGAGTTTTCATTGCTCTCCTCAACGCAAGCCTACCAATCTGCGACTCCACGTTCAACGCTCAACTTTAAAATAAATAAATAAAAAAGGTTTAATTCGTGTCCCATTGCGGAGTACCTAGACTCTATGGGGACAATCTATATAACTTTGATTTTCCAAACGACGGCCTAATAAGAACAATAGAAACGATGAGGCTTTGAGGCCTGCCGCCTGCCTACGGGAGACTAGGCCTTTGAAATACATACATTTTTCAAATGTTGCTTCTTGCCAAATTATGCTCGGGCTGACTAATCTGCTTGCTCGTCCGTCTGACGCCCTCTCCGAGGATTAGGGCCGGACCACCGACACGCTCGGGTGACGATGTACAGTACGAGTAGGGGGCAGGTAAGGGGGCGGGATAGGTAGCGGTTTCGAGCCTGCGAAAGCTCTCGTCAGGAGGCACCGCTGCCCCGACCGCTGCCCGTCCGAGGAAAGGGAAAGGGAGGCGATTCCCACAGGTGGTGCTGGCAGGCGAGACCCTTTCGGGTTCCCGGGACCCGTCGGCACTTTGGCGCTGCCATGCGGTACCCACGGTGACATCATTTCAACGTGGGGCCCTCTCTGCCATCCGAGTAGGATTCGAAGTGACATAGACCACCGCGTTGTGCACGAGCCGCTGGGTCAATCTAGATGACCAAGCCTCAGACTGGACTTTCAAGTGCCGGTCCTTGCCAGCGAAGATTTGCAACTGGCAATGACTGAACGCCGTCTCAGGCTGGCATTGGCATCTTCATTCAAGCCCCAAGTTGGATAAACAGACTGAACTGGCACCCAAAGAAAGATCTTGAATCCCGAACACGCATCAGATAAACCCGAGAGAGCCGCTCGAGGCTTGCTCGAGGCCTAGATTTCCTTGGTGCTCGGATGCCATGCCTAGATACTATCACAAGATAGATAGGTCCAGAAGGAAGTTGACAGGAAGTTGAACGTTGAACATGCTCATGATATTATCCCGCTGGGATTCAGACAGACCGAGACTCTATCTTCCGGGGCAAGGGAACACGAAGCTGATCGGTGCCACTTGGCAGTGTAAGTCTCGTATATACCCAGACCCAGAGTCTAGTAGCGGTGAGGGAAAGCAGACCAAAAATAAAATGGCATTGTCTGTTCCGAATGACACTAGAAAGTCGACCGAAGATGGAAAAGGGTTGAAGGAGCGCGGTCCGAGTGTCCTTTAGTAGTAGCGTCTGGACACGAGATAGCAACACCACTGCAGTGCAGACTTTCCCGGATCATCATTCGGGCTGTACAGGAATAAGCTAAACTCGAGAACGTCTCATAACGCACAGCGTCAGGCATTATGCATTACTACTGGTAGGTTGATGAATTATGTACATACACGACCGGGACGTGGCATCGGCTAGTAGGAGGCGTGCCCGCATCGTGTACGATCAAAGATGAGCGCGTCGATCTGAATGACCGAACCCGGCTGTTTGCCGACTTGTTCGCTGCCTTCACCACGTTGCCGGCTGTCGGTGCCACACAACTGGCACACGAGCTATCAAGCATCAGTATGGGATGCATATGAGATAGTACTCGTATGTACATACCTGTATCAGGAACCGACGCGAAAGACCGGGACGTGCATCGGCTAGGAGACGTGCCCACATCCGAGTCGTGCACTGGCACGAGCGCGTCGATCTAGATGTGACTAAGCCTCTGACAGACTGGACTTTCAAGTGCCGGTCCTTGCCAGGGATGGTTTGCAACTGGCAATGACTGAACGTCTATGCCAATGGCATCTCATATAAACAAATTGAAATGGCACCAAAAAACTGTCAGTTGAGGCGGGAGGAAGGTAGAAGAAGCACCGACGATCACGGTAGAAGGGGGACACATACCACATTTAAGTAATTCGATGACACGGTTCCGGCTATCCCGAATCTTGAACAGGCATCAGGTGAACCCGAGAGGGGCCGCTCGAGGCTCAGTGTTCCTTGGTGATCGGATGCCATGCTGGATACTGCGTACCCCTAAGATAGATGGCTATCCGGGGATCAAGTATGAAAGATGAGTCCAGAAGGAAGTTGACAGGTTGAATATTGAACATGTTTTATTATCCGCTGCCAGGTGTTTCAGACAGACCGAGGCTCTCTATCTATCTTCCGGAGAAAGAGAATTCCGAAGCTGATCGGGGAGACAGGTGGCAGCAGTGCAGGGTTTCCCGGATCGGGCTCGCGAAATGAGATCACATTTGAAGATTTCATGCTTGTGATAACCATAGAAAACGATCCATTGGGTGTCCAAAGGGATGGTACATCAGCTTGATTGTAAACAGTGGCCAGACTCGGAGCCAGGCACTCTACCATGGATAGGAGGATCGATCTCGCATTCCGGTTTTAGAGATGCGCCAATGAAGGGTATTGAGAGAACATAAATGAAATGAAATCACTGCTAGGTGCGAATGTGAAACTAACTTTGCCAATTCCCGGGAATGATTCATTAGGGAGCATAAAGAGTGCCAGCTTAAGACTCGAGCGGCTTGGTGCATGGAGGTTATACTGAGTCGCATTCGATTGTTTGAATTTCCAACGTGCTTGTGGCACTACGAGGTGCATTGTGGCTGTTTCTTGGCACGCGGTGGAAAGAAGTTGATGAGGCAAACAAAAGCTAGATCGTACTGCATATGGGTAGCTTTCAAGTGCCGTTGGTCGTCATGTGCTGGTTGTTGTTCAGTGAGCCAACCAGGTGGGACATCAAGAAGAATCGCGTTTGCTGTTTGAGTGGAATCAGGGTCTCAGGAACAATAGGAGAGTCCGTTGAAAGAATCGCGTTTGCTGTTTGAGCGGTTTCAGGGTTTCAGGGTTTCAGGGACAATACGTGAGTGTCCGTTGAACGTTCGAACGTCCACTGATGTTGGTCCTGTGTCGCATTCGAGTGGTCATAATCCTCAGGCTTCTCACAGACGAATTTCCGGTTACCCATGAGTCTTAAGTCCGATGCACGGGGGATACGTAATCGCGGAACCGCAGCAGTTCTGGATTGTCAGAAGCGAACGTGATGCAGGTTGGGAACTTGTTTTCCCATAGAGCTTGCCTCAGCGGGACACCGTTGGATCCGTTGCGGAAACAAGGTGCTTGGCGCAGTCGCACGTGCCAGCCCATTGACGTTTCAACCTTGTATACGGAGCGAATTAATATGTTACCGGTCCGATCTGACGTTCTACGGTCAGTGAAGCCAACCTGAAACGATCGATCATGTCCAGACTGTACTAGGAGGCAGGTATAGATTGACCGGAGATCTGAAGTAACCGGGGTTAGGCCAAGAAAGAGTTGGCAATTGCGCCCAACTAGTCCCATAGAAGTTGTAGATCGAAGCGGTACGGCTCGGAGCAAGTTGACTGCTTGCTTGTTCGGCAAGTTGATGCGAACAGTTGCCTGGCAGTGAGTCTGCTATGGTGAGTCACTTGCCACCACACAGCGTCATAAAGATTTCCCACGATAAATTGCTCCTTTCCCTATATATAAACCTTTCGTGTCCCTTTCCACATCCCTGACTGATCATGTCTGCTGCCATCTTCCTCGCCCCTCACTCTTCCAGCGACCCTACTCCCCTCTCCCACTCCCTCCCTGACCCATCCGCTATCGAGGCTCCCCGGAACCCTTGGGGCTCCTTCTTCGACCCCCCATACTCACCAGACAACCGATATGACTCCCCTGAAGCGGGCCCTTCTAGTCCGGATCTTGATCAACAACTATCCCGACGGCTTTTCCGCGACGAGTCCACTTCTGCTGCTTCCCCCGCCCATCCGTTACCACAGACACCGACACCGGATGCCCACATATCGCCCGCAGCCATGTTTCTCACCGCATTCTCAACTCCGATACAACCCACGCGCATGCCGGATGACGAAGGCGAGGTGGTGGCTGGTTACGCGCTAGGTCCGGTCATTGGTCTCGGTGGCTTTTCCACCATCAGGCGTGCCTCCTCACCATCAGGGGGCGTCGTCGCGATCAAGATCGTGAGGCGCTCGGACCTTGAACGACAGTCAGATCCTTCCCTGACTAAAAAACGTCTCGCCCACGAAACAGAGATCTGGTCCTCCCTCAGCCACGAACATATCCTCCCTCTCTTCTCAGTCGAACATTCACAATATGCCGACTTCTACGTCACCCTTTTCTGTCCCGCAGGCTCCTTATTCGACATCCTCAAGCGGGATGGCACTCCTGCTCTTCCTCAAGATGAAGCCGGCATGATGTTTCGCCAGGTCGTCCGAGGTGTACGATATCTGCATGAGACCGCCGGTTACGTTCACAGAGACATCAAACTTGAAAATGTCCTCGTCGACGAAATGGGTGTCTGTCGAATTTGCGACTTTGGCCTCACTCGCAAAATAGGCGAGTCCGATCACGAGGAGCGGTTCGACGCCCAGGACACTACCGTTCATCGCCACCGCTCTGCAATTCACCATACCGTGCGACAACCAAAGGCCACCCCAGTGTCTAGTCATGCATCCATCCTGCGTCATAAGCCTCGCCGTCATCGCACCTCCACTCCCACTGGAGACCAGTCTCCTGCTCCCGTTCATCCTGCTCACGCATTTCAACCCGGCTCCCTGCCATACACCGCACCAGAACTCCTGTCTCCACAATCGCCTGGAAAGCACCACGGTGCAAACCCAGCGCAAGACATGTGGGCGTTAGGCTGCCTGCTTTACGCACTGCTTAGTGGTCGACTTCCTTTTTCTGACCCCTTTGAACCCAGGTTGACGATGAAAATTTTGCATGGTGAGCACAATGACACATGTTTTCCCCTTTCCCTCACGTGCTCTTTTTCAGGCGTCTTTGATATGCCATCCAATGTCGGTCGTGGAACCAGCCGTTTGTTGAAGGGATGCATTGAGCGTGACGTGCGGATCCGTTGGACCATCGCGATGGTGGATGAGATGGCTTGGGATATTGGTTGGGGAGAGGTCGATGATTCTGTATCAAATGGGGACGAATTTGAGTTCGTAGATTTCCCCAACCAACCTTCCGCATCGTCGCGTCGCCAGTTACGATCGCTTTCTTGCGATCGCAACTGTACCCCCGACCGACCTTCCTCTCGCACGCACAGGTCTCTTTCCCGCACTTCCGTCTCGTCCTCGAGCTCGCTCTCCACCAGAAGCACGAGCCGGAGTGTGTCTAGACCGCCGGACGCCATACGCCTGCCGCTTGCGACAGCATGTGACGATGTTGGGCATTCTGTACTGAATGCCCGGACAGCCGCGTCTTCGCCGATGCCTTTGGATATTGGTGGTTCGACTCCCATGTCGCCCTTGTCTCCTATTGAACGTGGTCGCAGCCGGATAAAGGCAGATCCACGTCTATCGAGTCGCTTTGCTCCCTCGATAGGGGCTTTTACAGCGTCCTCTGATCTCGGCCACGAAGCTAGTCGTGGACGAGATATGTTTTCCGGCGCGGATAGGCTGGATAACACTGCCCGCTGGGCTTCCGCGTTGGGGCTTAATCCCATTGCAGAGATCACCACTCACTTGAATGGTGCGTCTTCGGCTGCAATGGAAAAGCTGCGCAGAGTACAAAATCTGGACACACGCCGGTCTGGCAAATGCAAGGTGGGAAAAAGGGCAGAGAGTACCCCACCAACATCGTCTGCGTGGCGCCTTGGTCGAACTCGAGCAGGTCGCAAGGAACACTCGCCGTCGGTGAGACTTGGTGAACCTGCACTTGGTGGTGCCTTTCTTCGCCAGCCCAGCGCTACACCGATTCCGATCGTCCGCAAGAACTGTAAACGGAGCCAGAGTGTGGGCCCCGAGCCTGACAACACTGCACACAGGCTGTTCTAAAATTTTGACTTGCGACCCCTCTCAGTCCGTTCGTCTATACCCGTCTGTCCTCCCTATCATGATCGTCGTCGTGCTTACCCCACTCTCTATGATGCATTTGTGAGTCGCCCACGAGGACGTGTCTAGCACGTACCGTTGTCTCATTGAAAATCACTTATTAATGTATTTTGGCCCTTGTATCTCTAGCCTTTTCATCGATATGGAAATTACCACAAGACTTTGTTTTTTTCGCACTTATTTTTATTCAACCTTCATATCTCTGACCCCTTCTCTCAATATCACGTTCATATGTCTTTTTGCCGATTCTCGGACTCATTTTCACTGGTCAAAATATGTTGATTCTCTCTTTTCATAGCCAAAAAAGGCTCTTGGGCCTTCTTTTTTCTTCATTTGTTACTCATAACATATTGTACTGGTACAATCTGTGGAAGGGCAATCTATCTGTGCTCAACTTTTGAAAAAGTCCTTGGAGGTCGCAACATTCTGTCAAGATCCGTCCGCGTCATTGTGCTCAAACTTGATCGATGATCCGCGACTTATTGAGGTTAAACACATGTCGTTGCTAAGGGCGCATGCGTAGACTCCGATTCACGTACATGGATCATCGTTCCACGCTTGCAGTGCTCCACCAGGATACGCAGGTGAATCTCAGGGTCCTCCACTGTGTTTAAAATTTCCCTCTGCGCCATGATTTGTGCGCGGCTTGTATGCGGTCATATGACTCTGCTGTCTCCGGCTGCTGTGTCCGCCGTCCCGTCGCAAACCATCGCGTTCTGACATGGTAAGCAACAAGTCGCGTGCTGTCACGGGAACTCAGCCACATCCGGTAATATCATCGGAATTCTGTCCGAGCAATGCGATTCCTTACCTATGCATCATCCGATTTGTTCCTATCCCTGATGCTAGCTGTGGATCTTGTTACTGTTGGCTTTTCAATATCAAAGTCTGTGAGTGGATGTTTCACCGCGCCAGTCCTTTCCACTCCTTTACAATGCGATTCCGCAGGGTAACCATATTTGCAGCCACAGGCAGACTGCTTGCTCTGGCCATTGCGAAACCTGTACCAAACCGGGAGGCGGCGGGTGGCATAGCCATACCGCTCACCAGACACTCTCCCCTTCTGAACTCCAACGAAAGAATCGATCTCGACGCAATCAGTTCTCATGGTATATTGATCGAGGAGTGGGTGGAATGAATCGTTACAACTTACATCTCGACTGCTCACCCTCTTTATTTTTTTAAGGAAGATCCGTAGGGGCCTAGACAATTATGAGATGAACACGGGGACGATGCATCCTTTCGCTGTAAAACGAAGCGAGTCCGTTGAAGAGCGTGGCGCTAGCGTCCCGTTGACATTTGGTCAAACCTATGACATGTGGATTGGCGAGATTTCGATTGGCACTCCTCCCAAGACCATGAAGGGTAAATTCTCCGAGTATCATTTTGATATATGTTGACCCTCAGATTTACAGTCCAGATAGACACCGGTACGGCGTAAGTGCTTTCTTTTAGTTCATACAGTTATTTTTGTTCAAGTCAACGCAGGGATATGTGGGTGCTGCAGACTGGCTGTATTGGGATTGCCGGA
>JBBPPA010001089.1:0-14436 GCA_038091735.1 Leccinum pellstonianum
GACGCCCAGGTGTTGCTCTTCTGGGCAGCGTTGGCTGCGCCTCGCGCGTGGCAGAAGTACCCTGCCACGGAAACAACGGCGACGACCGCGAACAAGAAGCCACCCGTCCCAAGTATGTACTGGGGCGCCGTCGAACCAGACTGTCCGGGCGAGGCTGGAACGATAGTAGTCAAAGGAGGGGAGGTAAAGAGCGTGGACGCAGTAGCGAGAGAGGGGATAGGAGACATGATTGTTCAACAACGAGCGAAATGAAGGGTGAGGCGAAGGGGTGGATGGGGGTTTAAGTGGTGCTATCATGTCAGGTTGGCTGACATGGAGGTGGCTGACCTTGTCAGCCTCATGGAGCAGGATATTTGTGCGGCTACCAGGACGTCACGATGAAATATAAGTGACATCATATCTTCATGGGGAAGACGATGTGAAAGATGACGATAAGTGGACAGCGCCGAAGGTTTACAGAGGCGGCACTTACCTCGATATGACTATGAGTCCAGGATATCTATGGCGTAACGACACATGCTTGTCTTAGTTCCCCGATTCGTTGAAGTCGATATGTCTCCTGTATGGAAGGTAAGAGGGAGATGGAAGGTAAGAGGGAGACAGAAGTGATGGGGATAACACAGGGCGGAGACATCCTTCAACACTGAGTCCTTTCCTTGATATAAGAGAATGCATCATGCGCACCAAATCCAATCATCTTTTTCATCACCATATGGGCATTCATAGCTTCGTCATCGTCTGAAGAACTAGGATGGTGCGGTGGCGACGACTTCCAGTCCGTCGCGGCTTCATATGGACCAGGGCTAGTTGTACTCCGCCGTCAGCTTCCCTCTGCTCACCGACATTCAATGGTGTATAAAGTCATCTCGCCGGTCTGGCAGGACTTGGCGTAAGAAGGGATCACAAGAATTCGCGGGGTGTGCAAAACTTTGCGCCGGCGTACGCTTTGTGTAGTCTATTAGAGGTCTGGTCAACGCTCTCACGTGATTACCTTCGTGCTTGTTGTCGTTTGCCATCTCCTCCTCGTCCAACTCTCGATTGCGAGAAACTCGTATTGCACGCCAGATAGTAAGCACAGGGATAAGAAGGGGTGACAGAATTGGTGCGTTCTCGAGCCTGCATCTCTCGTCAGGCAGCTAACTTAACTTACCTGGACTACGACCTTAGGTGAACTATTACCAAACAGAATGAGTTAGGGACGCAGTAAATCCTGCAGGAGAGCTGCGAATTTGGGTGATGGCGGCAATGGCGAGTGAGGAGAAGAGCTATGAGTACCCTTCCGGTGTCCACCAGCTCTTTCGTTCCCATGCACCCCACGCGGCACGCCTCCCCCCGGACCTTTGAGAAGATCTTCTCTCTCACCCGCCCCTCTGTACACGAAACAATGCTTGCGCTGGTCAGTCTTCATCTGCATCAACCTGGTAGGTTCAACGTGACTTTTCTCCTTGGTTCATTCTAATCGGGATTTGTTTTGTATAGAATCGGTTATGGCAGCTGATTTTCTCCTATCAGCTGTGTCTAGTGCCCCGTTCACAGATCCATGTGCGTAAGGATTCATCAAATCTGTACATTATGTTTCCCGTGAGCGCTTCTGTGTGGCATTCGTGTCTAAATGCTAACATGCAGCAGGTAGAATTAACAATCTATGGACCCTCCTTCGATTCTTATCGAAGCAGCTCTGGCTCAGTCTCCGAAGGCTTGTCTAGGTTCTACGATATATTGGTCTGCGTGGAGTGGTTTCAGTCTGGTGTATTCCCCAACTACTCTGACAATGAATGGTCAAAGACACCGAAGTTACAATTTCTCCGATCTGAATATATGAAAATATAGGTTCATCGAGGTTGCGATGTACTGAGAAACTCAGCGACTGCGTTCACGATGGCTATCAGTCTGCCACCCAGTGGGGCTGACACAACACATTCAGTCCAAGACGTATGTATCCTTCTTTCCGTGTTCTGTTCCTCTCGCTCACCATGCATAAGCTACCCGACGCTCATTTAGACGATCCACTCCTTAACGACGCTTTCGACTTCTCCCGATATCCCATCTTCAAGACAAATCATGCAAAGCCTTGCACCGTACGTATTATCGTCCCTATAACTCCTCGCGTCCTACTAACTCTCCAATAAGCCATACGAGGAAAGACGTCTTCGTGGACATTCCCTGTTTGTGGTTTACAGTCATGGATCACCTCCTAGAGTGGAGGCATTCCAGCGTCCAAAGAACGTTTCAGAACCGCCAGTCTTATGCTCAGCCAACGAATTCACGAACATTGCATCCGCGCATACTATCGATGACGTCGCCGACCTCTCCAGGGACGATGATACAAATGAAGCCATGCATCGTCCCTTCCGCACCCGTCCATCGTCTCGCGCAATCACCGACGCCAGTTGTCATGTCATCGCCAAACTGAGTGTCATAGTCACAGCTGGCGCTGCAACGCCAAAATTCGACGTCCCTCGTGGCCACGTTCCGTCGTTCCTGTGCCTCCGTCCGCGGGGAGTGGGGGACGCCCCGTCGAGATCTATCATCTGAGACTCGCCACATCAGGTGCCAAGTTGTAAGGGATCGCAGATGCGCTATCTGCTCTCAACTACCCCTCATGTCTTTGGGGTTTCGTCCCGTCTCGTGTCGCGGACGCAGAGGACGGATCATCGGACCCCGGCGTGACACACGGCGGGCGTCAAATAAATGAACAACAACGAGGGAGGGCATCGAAAGACGGGAATTGGCAACGAGCCTAATGATGGGAAGTAGACCGACCTGGGGGTCCTCGAGAGGATCGTCGAAGGAGGTGAATGTGCGCGTTATAATGTCGCGTGCCCCCTCCTCCGCCTGACTTTCCCCCGCTCCGCTCTGACACGCCTTCGTCGCCGTCATCACGGTCAACGAACGACATGGTCCCTGGACGCTGGAATCGACATGCCCCCTAGTAACCGCGCGAGATCGCATGTGTGTGTGTGTACCGTCGGACGACACGACGGCGGTTTTGTCGTCTTTGATGGTTCGAGTTCGTACGCGCAAAGTGGTGCTCGTTACCATCCGAGTGTGAGAGAATCAGTTCGTTTGTTCTGCTTCTATTCTCTGACAACGGAATGATAGGGATATAGGTGGGGGGAGGAGGGGGGATACATGGGTAGTTGTGGGTGCAGCCGTCGGTCCCGGTGGGCCTGTCCTGCTACCGGTTGATTTGTCTCACCACGTCGACGGTTGTCCTGGTGGGCAGCGGGCCCCTCAGAGAGTATCAAACTGCTAGGCCACAAGACCACACAACCTATCTGGTAGTTAATGTTATATATCTAGATATGTTAGACTTTGCACGATTTTTGTAGTCGAAAATCTCTGTAGTCTAGTGCACCTGTCATTTATGAATAAAGGCTATCTACTAGTGACTATAAAACTTTTTCCAAGTCTAAAGTATGATGTAGATATATATCACTAACTAAATGACATACAGAAATTTTCAACTACAAATTTTTTGCAATGTCTAAAGTATCTAGATATATAACATTAACTACCAGGTAGGTTGTGTGGTCACAGTCTGGTGGCCTAGCAGTTTAATATGCTGGTGTGCTGTGCTGTGCTGTGCTTTGTAAGCACGTGTGTTTGAGTCTCATTGATGTACTTTTTTTTGGTTGATTTGTTCGTGCCACAACCCCTTATTATCTGTACTTAAGCACCCTGAGGTCAGCACTGTGGAGGGTTCAGCTAATGTCCCACAGGTTTGTCAGCCATGTGCCCGAAAATGCCTGTACAACCTTCTCTACATTTGGCCATGTACTATATATGGAGGATGGCAGATATGCCCTCATTGGCCTATCTACTGTTGTCATCACAGAGGGTTGCCTCATTGCCCTCCTTTCTTTCTCAGGGACACATATGCTACTGTCACCCATGTATAGTACAGATGATTGACAGTGACTCCTAAGGTATGATAGGACTAACTCATTGGATGGGGCACACAATTGAGGATTCCGGAGTCAAGTATATACTCAACTATATTGTATATTGTATAGTACTAGCCTACTGGTGGGGCACATTCAAGCTAGCTCATGATTGGGTGAACCACTGACTGTCCTAGATTCTACATGATCTACAGTAGTGGTGATCAATCAGTCAGACACTGACTAAGACTCATATGTCTTGAATACTTCCTACATGTTCAATTCATGCTCTCACCATGCAGGATCATGATACAATTCCCCCTTTCCAATTCATAGGTGAATCCTAGTTCCAGATTTAGATTTTGGGGCAATCTTTTCTTGTTTTTTTGTTAGCTGCTTTTGATCTCTCACTGGGCAAGTAAATCTCAGAATTTAAACTACCTTACACATCCTCTAGACATCATCATGATCTATTGTACAGCATTTTTGCTGTATGTCTTCATACAAACATCTATGATAGTAACTGGTAGTCTGGTACATGCAAGGCTTGACACATTTTTATGGTTTTTTTTGTTGTTAAAATCATTTTCCTTCTTTTTTTGTTCCTATCAACTTTTCTTTCTAAAACCACTTGTTCTGACTGTCATGAGAAGAACTTCATTCAATGGCTACAAATGTAGTTGGTTGTGGAATGAAAAATCAAAGATGTGAAATGCTTTACATACTAATCCGATTCTGAAGAACAACATTCAAGATCATCTCAACCTTTTCATTCTCAGATACTTCTCCATATTTATTGAAAACTTCATCCATGGTTGATTTCACCTTTGCAGGTATGTTGGATGTCTTGTACTTTTCAGCAGCAGATTGGAGTGCCTCAGGATCTTTCTTATGGAAAAGATAGAAAGAATGCTCAAGAATAAGCAGAATATCTAGAAAGCAATGTTATTTTTAACAAGAATCATTTGAAGAGAAAAGAGAATATACCAATCCTAGCTAGGAGAATCTGCTGCCATGTACCAGGAGTGCTCTATGGTCTTCAATTTGACTATGATAGAAAGTGAAATGAATACTGAATTTACCATACTATCAGGCTGCAGGATGCAACATTGATTCATATCCATATTGGACTGGATAATGAAATGTTACTACAACACAAAAAGGCAATAGAATAAATCCACATACAATCTTGTTGTGAACAATCTGGTGCCACCAGTGATAATGACTCAATTCAACATGATGAAAGAAAAATGATGAAAGAGATTGACCTTCTGTAAATGAAGATGAGATATGGTCACAATATGATTTTGATTACGATATATGATAAACACTTACAGACTAAGATTAATCAGATTATAGATCAGATATGGGGTTTTTTCCACAATAGAAATAAAAAAACCTACATCCTACAGGTAATAAAATAATGTTGTAAGCAAATATTGTATGTGTATAATTTATGAATGAAAAAAGAACCTACAGTCTTTTAATGATGCAATAATTAGTAAATAAAATAGTGAGTATAAGGCAAATAATATAGTATTCACCTCCTATTAAAAATGCAAAAGATTCATCATTAATCAATAATGATGACCATATTCTGTGAGATAAAAATACCATCTACAATCTCTATCAGATTACTGTAACTATGTTGTGAATAGTGAAAAAGAACTCACAGTCTGTCATCGATCAAATACAAAAAAATGAATGTGAATTATAATAGATTTTTTAATAATGGCAAGCTTACCAGCTAAATAAATCAAGACATAACTAAGTTAAATGATTGTTGTAAAACATAGACAACATACATTCTATAAATGTGAAATTGAAAAATGATGTAACTGTATTCAATTATTACTATGAGAAATATTATAGATAACTCACATGCTGTTGGTTTTGAAGTAGAATGAGAACATGGTATGATCACCATGACTATAGTTGGCCTCAAGCTGGGATGAAAACTCACCCACTATTATGTGCACAGTAGAATAAGATGAAAATGAGGATGGTATTGTCAGCATCACCACTCTCTGGCACATTCTACAATGGACAACTCACATCCTGTCATTTCCAGAGCAGAATGAAGAATGAGTCAACATGGCATCATCAGCATGACCACTCTCTGGCATATTCCACAATGGATAACTCACTCGCTGTCATTTCCAGAGCAGAATGAAGAATGAGTGGACATGGCATCATCAGCATCACCACTCTCTGGCACATTCCACAATGCACAACTCACTCGCTATCATTTCCAGAGCAGAATGAAGAATGAGTGGACATGGCATCATCAGCATGACCACTCTCTGGCATATTCCACAATGGACAACTCACATACTGTCATTTCCAGAGCAGAATGAAGAATGAGTCGACATGACATCATCAGCATGACCACTCTCTGGCACATTCCACAGTGCACAACTCACATACTGTCATTTCCAGAGCAGAATGAAGAATGAGTCGACATGGCATCATCAGAATCACCACTCTCTGGCACATTCCACAATGCACAACTCACTCCCTGTCATTTCCAGAGCAGAATGAAGAATGAGTGGACATGGCATCATCAGCATCACCACTCTCTGGCACATTCCACAATGCACAACTCACATGCTGTCATTTTCAGAGCAGAATGAAGAATGAGTGGACATGGCATCATCAGCATCACTCTGGCACATTCCACAATGCACAACTCACTTGCTGTCATTTCCAGAGAAGAATGAAGAATGAGTGGACATGGCTTCATCAGCAAGACCACTCTCTGGCACATTCCACAATGCACAACTCACATACTGTCATTTCCAGAGCAGAATGAAAAATGAGTCGACATGGCATCGTTAGCATCACCACTCTACAATGGACAACTCACATCCTGTCATTTCCAGAGCAGAATGAAGAATGAGGGACATGGCATCATCAGGATCACCACTCTCTGGCACATTCCACAATGCACAACTCACATACTGTCATTTCCAGAGCAGAATGAAGAATGAGTGGACAATGGACATGGCATCCTCAGCACCACTCTCTGGCACATTCCACAATGGACAACTCACTCGCTGTCATTTCCAGAGCAGAATGAAGAATGAGTGGACATGGCATCATCAGTATCACCACTCTCTGGCACATTCCACAATGCACAACTCACTTGCTGTCATTTCCAGAGCAGAATGAAGAATGAGTGGACATGGCATCATCAGCATCACCACTCTCTGGCACATTCCACAATGGACAACTCACATACTGTCATTTCCAGAGCAGAATGAAGAATGAGTCGACATGGCATTGTTAGCATCACCACTCTACAATGCACAACTCACTTCCTGTCATTTCCAGAGTAGAATGAAGGATGAGTCGACATGGCACCATCAGCATCACCACTCTCTTGCACATTCCACAATGCACAACTCACATACTGTCATTTCAAGATGATAAAAGTTGAAACATGATTATCTTCATGGATCCCCTTCAATAAACAACTCACTCTCTGTAGTCACCATGGTGGGATATCATTCAAATCATGTTTAATCTGATTTCCATAAAATTATCTCACCCAAAAGTGTGGAAACCATCTTGCAAGTTTTTGAGGATCTATATTGCATGTCTGCTTCTTAACAGATGATACAACACTTTTTTTCAAATTGTGGCATCTGCCCTGAAAGAATATTCAACTTTGTGCTCACTCTTGAACTGCATATCTAATACACAATGCTATATTTGTTTCCTGTGCAGTAACAAATAGCAATTGGATGGCCTCCTCATCCAGAGCCCTTGCTGTTTTTTCTATCAGGATGTTACATCCTCCATTCGACTTGTTCATTCCTTGCAGGTATGCAAATTCCGTGAGCTAAATCAGTCATCAATAAATGTGATAAATACCTTCAGTCCGAACACTAAATTTTGGTGCATGCTTCAATTGAGATAGACGTCCCCAAACATTAGCATTGTCAAAAATTCCCTCTATGTGCCCATGTGCCTTTGCCATCTTCTCCTGTAGTGGCAGCCTCCGATCATCACCAGTCAGTTTGCCCATGGCCACCGTCAACAGCGCATCAAACTTGGTGAACAACACGATGACAGGCACTGGACAAGTTGTAAGCTCACGAAAACCTTTCCAAAAATGTAGTCACCATTTCTCGTATCACATTCATTAAAAAACATTTCCTCGGAACGTTGGATTGACCGACACAATTTGTCCATTGGGATACAGTACCTATTTAATGTAATGACCAGTCAGTGTCTCTTCTCGCACAGCTCAGCTTAGCTATTACCAAATGGCATGAATCCGTTTCTTGAGATCCGTCGTGTTCGCACGATCTGCGATGAACTCCTTCAGTTGTTGGAATTCGTCCACACAACCAGCTTCGAAGCCCCGCGAGTCATGGAAGACGAATTTGTCGTTGCTCCGGAAAATTAATTGGTTCTCGATGTCGTGCATTCCGCGCTAGTATGCATTAGTAAATATGTGCTTCACGTCCGAGTCCAATATGTGGTGATCCTCACCCCCATGGAACCCTCGACCTGGGTCAGATCAATCTAGTCACACGGTTTGGTAAACCAGTCGTCCCTAGGTATGAAACTTGGCAGGTACCTTTTTGCCTTTTCCATCACGGACCTCCGGGTTCTCGGTAGTGTTACAGATCGCGCGGAGAATTGTCGTCTTGCCAGCATTTGCCCGACCGATGATAAGGATCCTGAAGCGGCCAAATTTCTCTCGGATGTTTTCAAAACCGCCTGTCTCGTTTGTCTGCATATCTGGATTCCAAGTGTGAGCGTATTGTTGAATAAGATGTGGTACGTAGAGTTAAAGCAGTAGTCACGGTGAGGGCGAGGGAGGAAGTGGAAGAAGCGGGCGTCGATCAGATTTCCATCTACTTCCGACATCCGCTTCCGAGCGGCAGGTCCCGGTGGGCCGGTGCACGTTCGTCCGTACGGCGTAAGTACGCTGTTTTTGGTTTGATCAGCTTCGAAAGTTCCAGAGAGATTACTTAATCAGCCACCTTTCTACCGACTCCCGGACCGACGTGACTTCATCCACGCGTCGACGCGTCGACGCGCCTCCCGCCCTCGTTCATTTTGTACTTGGTGCGCAACATCTTTGCGCCATCCTTCATTCGAATTTGAACAGATTCAGCAGCTCAACATCATCGTCTCGTCAAGACCTTCTCGTGGTCGTCGTGCCAAAGTTCAGCGGAGAGCTCGCGAGAATCACACTCGCATTACGGACGCGAATAAATCGACTACCGAGAGTGTGAGATTGCTCCGAGGTTGCGAACGAGGCGCCATTGGGCAACGCGGTTCACGAACAACGAACAAGCAAAGAGTAAATATTCTCCTTTCTATTCGTTCATACACATTGACTGATCTTGAACAGCATCATGGATTGGGATTGGTTCTCCCCCGACATAAGAGCATTCTCTACACTTTTCCCGTCGAACATCCCCTTCCACCAAGGTTCTGCTTACGACCTCTAGTCACGACTCTGGCGAGACAGTGCAAGACCCTCGACGGAGGACCGTTGTCAGACGAGACTAGACTCGTCGTTCCGTACGGACACTAGGCTATGTCATGTACATATTTGACTTCAACTCGAAACTGAACGCCCCTCTGAGTCCCTGGCAAGTACTTGTCATCATCATCATCACTGTATGAACGACCAATGACATAGCACTAGCGACACAGTGCATGTCATGCTGATACTATCGGCGCACGCATCGACGCTGTCCGGGTCGCCCAGAGCCAGAGCCAAGCTACTCAAACAACTATTTTCCAAACACGGGCCCAGTGGGCCACTCGCCAAACGACCGGGGTGTCGGCGTCAACGCTGCTCATGACATTCGAACTTACACAAATTAAACAGACTACTGCCGACCAGCCGCGCTCATTGATGCTCATCCTCAGTTGCGTAAGGCTAAAGTTGTCGATCGACATGTATACGTATACATAGAAATATATCTAGTCGCGCGCTCGGAGCGAGCTTCCGCTGAAGGCCTCGGTGATCATGGTTCGAGTCCTAGCCAGATTGAAAGCCCGGCTGGTGGTACGGTCCGTCCCTGTGCTTCTTCGCCTCACCTCCCTCTCATCTGACTCACTCTCATATACTAGATGGCGTTTATTCCTCGAATCCGTCCACATCTAACAGTGGAGGCTGAGTTCGAGTCCGAGATTGCGAACGGGGGGATACAACGCATGAAGCCGAGGAAGCTGGCAAGAAACAACCGCAACGTGAGATGAACGATTTACGATTATGACCTCGCCTTCCCTATGACTGATTCTTTGTCGCCCGGCTTGGAACACCTCACCCACTGCCGGCAGATGACCCCACCCAACTCGGAGCAATATCGTACGCTCGTCAAACGTAGTAGATAAAGATGGGCTCTCACTTGCCCGCCCGGAGTCATTCCACAGCCCACACCACCAACCTCGTCCCGATCACCGAGTAAAATAAAACCCAGGCCAGAGGCGAACTGCATCCCATCCACCACAGACGTCGCGAGATGGACCCATCGATCACCTCGTCCACCTCCGAACATCGTATTCTATCGCAGAGCAAGGGCGAGGTAGGTTGACTGGGAAGAGAAAATGGAAAGAGACAGGGGTCGAGTTCTCTCTAGCTGAGTCGCTCCAGAAAGCGCGGAAGCGTCGGTACAACGCACCATTAATATTGTTGTTCACACTCTCCCGTTTCCGTTTCCGTTTCGCAAGATCGTGATACAGTGCGCGAGGTGACTCCCGCTCTGGTTTCCTTCTGAGTATTTCCTTAGTTAGCCCGGAGGTGATAGGCGGAAATAGAAGATCGCCCTTGAGGTACGGCGTGATCTCGGGGCAGATTTCCCGTCCGCGCCGATGCAGACCGCTCATCTCGCTTGGCGTTGCATCGTCCCATAGAATAACGCATGACGTGTCCTGGTTGATGAGTCCATGATGCTCTCTGTACGACACAATGTTCGTTCGTTAGCGCGCTAAAGCAATATATATATAATTGTGAAGACAGCAATCGAGTGAGTACAACCGACCAACATCTATAGGCTAATCACTCCTCTCCGCCGCACGCATTGAAGAATGGTTGATCCGCTTCCAGGCCCGTTACTTGCAACCGATTCTTGAGGCTCCCCTAGCACCTGGTCTCTGATGTCAAGATACTTGCCGCCATACCGCGCTCCCAGGGACGTCTCCTCCACCATAGGACGTTGTGTTGGGCGGCAAGTGGGTGCTCGCATGATCATGGTAACCACAGTCAGTTGGCCGTGCTTCACTCTGAATCGATCGCGTGGTGGTGCTTTCCGACAATGTACATGTCTTGCACGACCACGCGCCGTCGCATTCGGTGTGCAAAGACCATTAATCGCGGCATTCAAGACGAACGTGACCGGGTTTTGTACCCAATCAGTATATGCAGATCAGACCATAGCCGTGGTAGCGCTGAGCAGATCCGACGTCACCTCCGGCGTAGAGAAGGAGTATGTTTGGTCGATGCTCGGTCTCGTCGACTTGTTTGGAGACGGCCGCCGGAAACGTTCATGCAGGCGGAGCGCATGTTGTACACCAGGTATGTGTCGGGTCCAGCCCCATAAAAGTTGCCAACTGTGGAGTATCCACACTGAGATACACTCTATCAGCGGGCGATATCCACATACTTAGCAAGGGCGAGACGTACCGGTTGTGCAACCCGTCAGCAGGCATGATCAATCTCGCCGGAAGGAACAGCCCTTGTTCCGTCATCGATCACGGAAAAGGTGTCGAGAGCGCGGTATCGTCGTTAGCGAGTTGGATGAGCGGGGGCGTAGGCAATTTTCTCGTAGTGCACGGCCAGTGGCGTAAATGAAGACTTTTCGAACATGGTTTTGCAGGAGGGCTTGCATGTCACCTATTATGGGGTGATCCAGCGGTAGCTCTCGACGCTGAACGGTAACTCCTATGCAGAGTCGCTTTCGATGCCAGGGTCCCGCCCGCGAGCGTCTACCTAAACTAGCCGTCACGTCGAATGCGTGGTGTTGTCGTATGGGCGGGGTACGTCGGCCATTTCTCGTAGTCACGGTACCGACCAGCGTTATCAACCGTCGTCGGATGGGTCGCCGTATTCGTCGTTGGATTCTTCGGATTCATCAGCGTTGCTGGTGTCGCGAGTATGGAAGACTTTGGGCGAGAGAGATCGGGGAGCGAGAAAGGTCGTGGCATTGGTTTTCTTGGCATCATTGGAGTGGGAGTGGGGGCGACGATGCGAGGTCGAGGAATGCCCGTCAGAGGTTTCGTCGAAGACATGGGGAATGTGCTGGGAGGGCGGTCAGCGTGAAGGCCTGGTGCTTCTGCGCCTGGGTAAGGTGGCGCCGTTTTGGTCGCAGTGGGTTGCTGCGTTGCAGTTGCATGCGCTGAATGATCATCGCTCGAAGGGACCGTGAGCGTACGCGTCAGCTCGGGGATGGCATGCACAGGTGGAACAGCGATGGTGAGGGTCGTGTCGGTGGCTTCATCGGCGTTGAGCTTGGGTTTTTGCGGGAGTTAGACTTCGGGCTGTGAGCGAGGGTTTGGGTATTGTTTGGACGAGGGGGGACTTTCATGACTCACCTCGGTGAAGTGAGCTACGATCTGAGAGGCGCTCAGAGCTGGGACGGCGGGTGAGGGAAGAACTGTCCGATGGGTAACCCAATTTTGCCTAAGTGGTTTGGCGGGGGCGTTGAAACCAGAAGATGGTCAAGTGTGAGCAAATCCGAACGAAACTATACACGCACCCAGTGAGCGCCCATCTCCCGTCGTTCTGACTATCGCTCTGACCACGGCCTGGAGAGCCTTGAGCCTCTGTTTCCCCATTTCGTCCCAGACAGTTGCGCAGACCATGAGGGCACGACATCCGAGTCCATCGTGTGCGACTGCGATCCGTCGAGCGTCGAACTCGCGTTCCTTGGTGACGAGGTGGGCTTCGCAGGCTTGGAGTTTTGCTTGGGCTTGTGCGGATTTGATGTTGGTGTTACCGGGTGCGGGGTACAAAGGTCAATGAAGGAGAGGAGAATGAGGCGGTGGGCGGTGTGAGGAGGCGGGAGGAGGTGTGACGCTGTGAGATGTGAATAAGTAGCCGTTTTAAGAGTAAGTACTTACAGGATATCACGGTCGCGGAGAACGGCGGTGAGGTCGTCCTCGAGTGAGCATCCAAAAACAAGATAGGGGTCTGGTCAACGCTCTCACGTGATTACCTTCGTGGCTTGCTGTCGTTTGCCATCTCCTCGTCCAACTTGCTCTAATCTCAATTGCGAGAAACTCGCACCGCACACCAGATAGTAAGCATAGGGACAAGAAGGGGTGACAGAATTGGTGCGTTCTCGAGCTTGCATCTCTCGTCAGGCAGCTAACTTAAGCTTACCTGGACTACGACCTCACAAGCCTCCAGTTAGGTGAACTACCAACCACTTACCAAACAGAATGAGTTAGGGACGCAGTCAATCCTGCGGGAGAGCTGCGAATTTGGGTAATGGCGGCAATGGCGGGTGAGGAGAAGAGTTATGAGTACCCTTCCGGTGTCCACCAGTTCTTTCGTTCCCATGCACCCCACGCGGCACGCCTCCCCCCGGACCTGATCTTCTCCCTCACCCGCCCCTCTATACACGAAACAATACTTGCGCTGGTCAGTCTTCATCTGCATCAACCTGGTAGGTTCAACGCGACTTTTCTTTTCCCCTTGGTCCATTCTAATCGGGATTTGTTTCGTATAGAATCGGTTGTGGCAGCTGATTTCCTCCTATCAGCTATGTCTAGTGCCCCGTTCACAGATCCATATGCATAAGGATTCATCAAATCTGTACATTCTGTTTCCCGTGAGCGTTTCTGTGTGGCATTCGTGTCCAAATGCTAACATGCAGCAGGTAGAATTAACAACTTATGGACCCTCCTTCAATTCTTATCGAGGCAGCTCTGGCTCAGTCTCCGAAGGCTTGTCTAGGTGCTACGATACATTGGTATGCGTGGAGCGGTTTCAGTCTGGTGTATTCCCCAACTACTCTGTCAATGAATGGTCAAAGACACCGAAGTTACAATTTCTCCGATCTGAATATATGAAAATATAGGTTCATTGAGGTTGCGATGTACCGAGAAACTCAGCGACTGCGTTCATGATGGCTATCAGTCAGCCACCCAGTGGGGCTGACACAACACATTCAGTCCAAGACGTATGTATTCTTCTTTCCACGTTCTATTCCTCTCGCTCACCATGCATAAGCTACCCGACGCTCATTTCGACGATCCACTCCTTAACGACGCTTTCGACTTCTCCCGATATCCCATCTTCAAGACAAATCATGCAAAGCCTTGTACCGTACGTATCATCGTCCCCATAACTCCTCGCGTTCTACTAACTCTCCAATAAGCCATACGAGGAAAGACGTCTTCGTGGACAATCCTTGTTTGTGGTTTACAGCCATGGATCACCTCCTAGAGTGGAGGCATGCCAGCGTCCAAGGAATGTTTCAGACCCGCCAGTCTTATGCTCAGCCAACGAATTCACGAACATTGCATCCGCGCATACTATCGATGCCGTCGCCAACCTCTCCAGTGACGATGATACAAG
>JBBPPA010001090.1:0-14429 GCA_038091735.1 Leccinum pellstonianum
TATCTTCTCGGGCGTGTAGCCTCACTCTCCGTGACTTATCATGATAACAGCGACAAGTCGCGACTGACTTTGCTCACGTGCTGTCAGGTAAATCATGTAATATCATAATTCTGCAATTTTTGTGATGCAAACTGTTGAGTTGGTTGGTGTCAATGATTATGCTTGTTATTGATTAACTCCGATTCAAGCGCAGCCCATGGGTAGCCACCAAATATTGAGACCTCGGGCTCAGCCTGGCCTCAGCGCTAGCGCTCAATATTCAATATTCAATGGTCTTTCCTTTTCTTGGTGCGTGTGTGACACTATGTACTATATGTAAGTTGACTATCGGGAGAGAGAGAAAACCCCATCCCTTTCAATTTCCGTTTATGCAGTCAAGAAAAATCCTGACTCCAATTCGGCCGCCGAGCCACTCGTTGAGCAACCTGTGCTTCGCCTCTTTCCCGAAGAGTCTGGATAGGAAGGTCATGATGGGTTTATTTCCAATCCTGGCGGGGATTCCGTCATACTGTCGCCGCAGTCGTCATATGATTCTGGACCTTTCGAACTCTACTTTGTCTAACTTCCGTCCAGTCTAGCCATTTCCGGGTCAAGGCATGGGAATGCCGTCGCAGCTGTTACTACAATTTTGATCTAGAAGACCGACCGCTTGTCATTTCATGTTCCGTGTGCACTAACATGCCTAGATCTTCGGCTCGGGGAAACGACGGATCTCAACGAGGCCCTCGTCTGGGGCGACAAGCACTCGATATATGCCCACCAACACATCCAAAGTGTTCAGTGTATTTGAGCAACGTTGCAAAATGTCACTCCTATCGGTACAAGCAGTTTTGGGGCAATAACAGACCTCAACCAAGGCCGTCGTCTTCACGTGGCAAGCGCTTGACTATTTGAGCTTCGTTGCGAAGGTACTCGCCGATAGGTACGGTTGGCTTGGAACAATGACAGATCTTAAGGAAGCTATGACGACAAATATTCGACCTATGCCCCACGGGAAACCCATATGTTGGAACAATCCAAATTTCCTCTCCGATCAGTACCACCGGCTTAGTGCAATTACAAACCTCAACGAAGCCGCATCACTCGACCTTTACCCGGAGAGGCACCCAGACCGACCAATGACTTTGAACAACATTGCAAATGGTCTCTCGAAGCGACACAAGCAGCGTGGGGAAATTAGGGACCTCGATGATCATATCTCCCGCCGGTATAATCGATCTGGGGCAATTGCGGACCTCAACGAGGCCATCGTTCTTGCGCGATAGGCACTTAACTTTCGCCTGCCAGGGCACCCAAATCGCTCAGGGTCTTTGTACAACATTACAAATCATCTGTTCTATCGGTACCGTCGGCTTGGAGAAATGCCGGACCTCAATGAGGTCATTGTGCCTGGACGAGGGCCTTCGACCTTCGCCCACCTGGTCATCCTGATCGACCAGTCATTGGATCGTCTTACACACCACATCTCCGTACCTGGTTCACCTAGTTGAGTGAGATACAGGACAAGGATGATCTATTCAATCTCTACTCCGAGTTGGCACACGTCCCGCAACTTGTTTTGTCGTCAGTTCTCAAGTAGTACTGCTAAAAACGGGTCAGCGTGGCTGAAGACTTTCATTATTCCACGACGCTTCTAGCGTAGGAAACTTCTCTTTGACTGCTCGTGCAGCAGTTGGCCGCTTTACCATCCCTATCCCAACATCTACAGATCCTCAAGAGCTTCTCTTCATCACTAGCAGTTGATGCATTTTCAGCTTGCCTACGCAGCCAGGATGCAAAGAATGCAGTCAAGCTACTGGACCAGGGCTGTGGTGTATCTTGGAACCAAATATCTCAGTTCTCCGTTCTCCGCTTGAAGATGTTGTCGAATCGGGTCCCGCAGGAAAAACACTCGCGGATGGGTTACTGACATCTCACATCTATGATATGATGCATTCAAATCCTCTGGATCAGCACGACCGACTGTGCAGTCTAAACCTCGATCTGCAAGCTGTTATCACCAATATTCGCGAGTTGCCTGGCCTCTCTCATTTCCTTCTTCCTTCCCTTTTTTCCGATCTCCAGCACGCCGCCTGAGGTAGTCCTATCAACATCGTGAATTCGAGCAAGTACACGTGCGATGCGCTTGTTGTATTCTTTGACAGAGACTCGGTACACATCCCATTCAAAATCACAGTGACAAAGTCTCGTGTTCAGGCCTCCAAGTGGCGTCGGAGCTCTGCAACCCTGTTTCAAGTATTTTCGTCTGCTTTTCCCATGACACGGTTGGTGCCGAACAAAGTTGGATGAGTCTTTTTCTATCTTTATTTCGGTCGTGCGTGTAAGCTCCGACGGGTCCGGTGACCGATCATCACAACGGAATTTTTTTTTTTTTGGACAAGCGTTATTATTTGGTTATTATTGTATAGCAACTGACAAGTCTAGTCCTACACAATACGCTGAGGCGGAGGCCACAGGGCCCGGGAGTCCGGTCCGACAACAGAAGTTTCACCAATGGCCTCGATTATAAAGTTTCGACTCTATCATGGCATGGTAAACCGAAGTAAGTCATTGTATTTTTTATTGACTGAACTCCAACTTATATCTCACATCTAGGCCGCACACTGTTGCTTGACTCTTGTAACACATGGGGACCAGTCGGGATGGTCCGGAACATGACGAACAGGAGTCAGTGACGCCCTGACTATGCGCGAGACCGCGACTTATTCTCTAAGGGACCCTAGCATGACCTGCGAGCGCGGTCATTCGCTCTGCTCCGCCTTATATGCAATCAAAGACATGCACACACCAAACCTCTTCTCTAAATCAGTTACAGTAAGCTACATACATATTCGTTGAGCAACCCAGGATTGCTCTCTGCCCATAATTCTTACTTAATGCCTGTTGCTGGAAACAGTGATAGCGATTCCGTACAATGCCAGAATCGTTTGCGTGATTGTCCAAATAATGCTGCTAAATGGCGACGGCAGCTTTTCTAATGTCTTTACCCTGACGTTTCAGAGTCTAGAGACTCTAGCCATTCTTGACTTGGAATTCTATACTGTCTGTTGTGATTCTGATCAGACAGCATCGACCGCTCACGCACCGCAGGTATGCAGACAAATCTTTAACACAGTTACACAGTTGATCACCTGTTAAAGGATCCATGTGGTTGCTATGTAACCACTTGTGAATTGCATCTCAACTTTCGTTACGATAACACGGCAGAGGCACGTGTTGTTCGGCAGTCTGCAAGAGAAGTCATGATACGATGTCTCGTACCTTTCAGTGCGAGCATCGGGGGACTACATAGCCTGGAGGGTAAAACGAACAAAACAGGCATGTGTATCAATTTCATTTTTTTCTCACGTGCCCTTCGGCTCGGCAAACCCCGCAGACTGTGATCACGATGCGCCACTAATCGATGTGACTCCCAGTGGGCCCATGATTTCGCTCTTTCTAGTCATGTAAGTCTGTTTCAAAAGCTATATGAAATGAAGGTCACAGTTTCTGAGGTGATAAACTTGCAACCTTCCGAACTCAGACCAGAGGTCAGACCGTCTCTCAGAATTCTCAGGCTCTTCCAACGTTGACAAAGATAGAGTTTCAATTGAATTACTCGGCTATATGGAGTAGATACTCCTAGTGGTAACACTGCACATTGAAAAATGGTATGTACGTGCGAGTGAATTGCAACCGCTCTACAGGGTTTATTTGCGCGTCAACTTGGGCCCAAATTATCTACGGACCCTTCTGCTACAAAGGCAGACCCTGACCCCAGTCCCTCCGACTTAACCCCCTACCAGCGCTCTCTCCCCGAGACGGCTGCTTCACCTATTGAGTGAAAAAAGATATTTGATATGGTGTTGTGAGGGCTTGCTAATCGGCTTGTGACATAGAACCTCTTTTCAATGGTGACGTTACATGTGTTACGTTGCCTGAAGTCGGTGCAGCAGGCGAGTCCTTTCCGGTCGCTGGACACCGCGGGAATACAGTCATCCCTGCTACATACACACATACTTCAGTCGATGCGACTGCCCCGAGCACCCCGGTCGATCCCCCCACTTTTTTCCCCACCTTCCGGTTCACATCCCTTGCCTCATCTGCAACGAAATTCCTTTTGTCAATTCAATCCGAAATGTCTCAGGCTGTACCTTTATCGTTCTTGAGTTCGCTGCGCATTCGCACGTGAGTTTGTGTTACATTCACATTTTCCACCTGTTGACTCGTCATTATAGGTCTTCAACATGGGCGGGGTACTCGTTGCTGCTTTATGATTATCTGATTACATCACCCCTTGAAGTGAGGACCTCTACTTGAAAGGAGGTAGCTGTCTGACCAGAACCAAAGATGGAATATATATGGAATGGCCCTTGGACGACCATCAAGTTTGGCTTCCTTCTGAACCGTTACGGAAACTTGGCTGGACAGACGATCATCATGCTGGAGGAGATAGGGTACTTCCACCCTGGCTCTACAAAGGTGTGACCCCTACAGTCGAATTGTCGTACCGTCGTGCTCATGCCCCAACCACACCTCAGTTTTGTGTAAAGTTCTGGACTTTTTGTGCGTGGTTCATGATGATCTCATCAGAATCGACTCGTAGTGAGTACTCGTACTACCGTTGCGGAGGTGTCCTATCCCTCACGCCGGAAACACAGTCCTTGTCCTGATGCGCGCTTGCGCCATCTGGCGATGTATGCACCGGGTTAAATCCTTCTTCATTGTCCTATGCATCTTTTACGGTCTTTCTGCGGTGGCGCTATTGGTCTATCCGCTGAATATTCAACGAGAGTGTGCGTATTGCGACACTAGGTCTGTCGACAGACAATTCACTGTATCTTCAATAAAGTCATGCCATTATTATACCCTGAACAACTCGATGTTTGCGTCCTGTCATTCCCTCGTACGCTATTTCATTATTTTCTCGAAAATCCTCCCGCCCTGACGGCTCTTCTTTTTATCAAATTGCAGCATATATCGTACGTTCTTTCACTTCTCCAGTATGCGCAAGGAACATCTAAGATTTATTCTAACTGATTACAGTGGATGTCGTGGTTTGCATCGTGAGTTTTGGATCATGGAGGTGATGAATTTGGCCCTTGACGCGACGCATAGAATTGTACTGGACAGCGTCGCGCTGGTGATGATCTGGTACGGTCTTCTGGGGATCCACAAAGAGTCACGTGGGCTGTACTCATCTCCGCTCATCCATCTCCTGCTCCGTGATGGTAAGATTATTCAGAGGATCGTTGGCGACGAATACTGATCATTGGTTTCAGCCATTCTGTTCTATCTTGTAAGATTCCCGGAAATTTTGAAAATATGAATGAGTCACCATGTCCCGTGCAGTCAAGCTTGTTGAACGGCGTATTGGCCATCGTGTCCTGGTAACTACTTTCCATCCCCTTTCCAAGGTCTCGTCAGATTGATGTTTTCCCCATCCTGGATTAGGTCAGTATTCAGGCAAGTAAGTGGTTGCGTTCAACTTTCCCAAGTAGCACTCAGCGAAGATCAAATCTGTCGGGGTTTTCATCAATATCATTTCTGGAAATAGGATCCAAGAAACTTCCTCCCAGTCGCGTAAGGCGAATTTTTAAACTCAATGGCCCGATCGTTTTCGTCGTCCCTTGCCGACTGACACTGTTGCCATTGCTCATGCAGGTTGACCTACCCGCTCGTTTCCGTTGTCGGACAGCGGCTGGTCCTCAATCTCCGAGAATTCCGCTCACAACCACTTACGACGCGCGAGATCAATGACGAGGTGGACAGGCATATGGCAAACATGGGGAATCAATTGTGGTCGGATATCGGTGTGGAGACGCTGAATAGCGGAGACCCCACCTGGACGGGGTCAATCGAGATAGACTTTGATGAGCTTCAGTCCGGTCGATCCAGGTACTCTGGATTGAGCCACCGCTCTAGGCATGATCAGACATCATTTATATTGTAGAATGGAGTGGACTGGAACGACGTGATCGACCGTTCTCAGAATGCCGCACCACTATAGTCGATAATCGGCAAGTCGAATGATTACCGGAAGTAATGCGTTCTGCGTTGAAGAAGTGAAACAGGCACGCGTGCCGTGGTCGACTCGTCAGGAAAGAAAACAGACGTTGGTGTCATCTAAGACCTGCTACCAGCAGCCTTGTTGGGCTACTATCCGTTTGCATAACGCAATGTTCAACTGTGCATCGGCCGAAGATAGACAAGTTAAAGATATCAGTCCGTGCGAACTAGGCTTATGTCACCCGCAACGACTCCATCCCAAAGTCCCCTCCACTCCCTCGATCAAGATCATTGAAAGGGTCTCTCATGCTCCCTGTCTGTGCCCGCCAAAGTTGGGTATACAATGCTTTCACTTTTTGTAGCTCCGAGTCTACGGCAGCCGTCTTGGCAGCTAGGGACACAAAGATGGCATGTTGGGTTTGCAAGGTGGAGGATATAACTAAGGGTACGAGGGAATTTAGCGGGCAAACGAAGGACGGACGATCGAGCATACCTTGTGGGGTAGCTTGGCTTTGTACAGCCGTGGATGACAACTTGCGTTCGATTTGCTGCAGATGAGTATTTAGCAAGGGAGAAACATAGCGAAGAAAAAAGCCCACTTCGATCGTATTCTTATACCATTGTAGGTGCTCCTGCATCTGCTTCGTCACTCGAATAAAGAATCTATAGGACTGGTGTTAGATATTCCCGTCCTTCATACTCTCGTAGGCAGGGGAAACAACGCACTCTAGTGGGAACAATGCATGGTTTTTGAGGTACATTCCATGTTGATGGGGATTCTTAAAGCCATCAACGATGCGAGTTGTGATGATCGAATCTTGAACGGCTTGGTCTGTTTTCTCTTTGAGATCCTTGGTGAAGAGGGAATCGGATTGAATGGTAGCAGTTACGTTCAGTAAATCCTAAGGAGGGGGTGGTGGTGGTGGTGGTAAAACGACGAGAAAACGGCAGCAGTGATGGAACCCACCTTGTGTACGTCACGAATGAGCTCTTGGCCTTTAGTAGGCTCTTGACCGAGTTTTCTTTGCTTGAGGTCGTTACTAATTTGCACGCGACCTTGTATGTGGGCGCTTGATAAGAATGAGAGAGTGTACGAGTGACAGTACGAGCGTGACTACTTACTCCAAATTCTCGAATTTTCTCTTAATTTCCTCGGGTAGATCATTGAATTTCGTGGCTTTTAATAACAGCACTGGCGCGGTGGGTTGAGCAGGCGATATGCTGTCGCGAACGATGAATAGTTAATGTTTTCTCTCTATGCCACGATTTAGAATTCGCGAACCTCATGGTGCTAGGGATTGCGTCAGTCACTGAGGTAGTGAGATATGCATATCACTTACGACGACTGCCTTTGCGCACCAAACAAGCCGCCGGTTGTGCCAGTCGCTGGCGCAGTCGTGCTCCCGAACAGACCAGTACCTGTCATCGTAGGTTGGGTCTGAGGGGTAGACCCAAAAAGACCCGTGGTTTGCGGCGTTGTGGTAGGGGCAGGTTGACCGAACAACGACGTGGACGTCTGCTGCTGCTGCTGGGTTTCTGTCGCAGGTTGTCCAAACAAAGTCGCAGTGGGCCTTTGCTGTTGTTGACTGGTACCGGCAGGCTGTCCAAACAGCGTGCTAGTTGCAGGTTGACCGAACAGCGGTGTAGACGGCTGCTGCACGGTTCCAGTTGCAGGCTGCCCAAAAAGGGGCGTTGTCGTTGTCATGGGCTGCTGAGTTCCGGTTGTGGATTGACCGAACAACGAAGTAGAAGGTTGTTGCTGCTGCTGCTGGGTTGCAGGTGCAGGCTGACCGAAAATCGACGTCGACGAGGGTTGCTGTTGTTGGGTATTAGTCTGCCCAAACGGCGTAAATGGCTGTTGCGTTGCCTGGGGTTGTGTCGAGGGTGTCGTACTAGTACTAGTAGTGCTACCCGTAGTGGCGGGCTGGGGCTGAGTATTACTGCCAAAGATTGATCCTGCGGGCTTGTTCTGACCGAACAACGAGGGGTTCGCTGAGGACGATGCGAATCTGCAAGTGGATCAGCGCAAGGAACACGAGACACGACAACTTACAGACCCGTTGAACGCCATCTTCGCTGTGATCACTGTAGTCTGTGGCAGGTTTGGTTTTGTACGAGTCAAGCACGTGATCCGGGTTACTTCAAATAGATAACCCCTGAGATGTGAAACCATTCCGGTTACCGTGACTTGGTTCGAAAACATGCGGTTCTACTCGAAATAATTTTCCTTGTCATAAGTTGACAGTACTCTTTTTAATTACACGGACTAACACGGTCAGGGGATTAAGTAGTAGGTTTCACTCGGTTCGTCGGCGGATTTCCGGCATATACATACCCGAAGTTCTCCACGAAGCCCGGTGTAGCATGCGGCTCGTTCAGTGGACACCTAAGGACTATGTATGTACACAGAGTCTCGGCGTGTCTACACTTCCAGACTCACCATTGCAGATATTCAGTATTTGCGGGGTATTCGTTATTTATTCGTTTATGACTATCTCATCACATCGCCATTACACGGCATCAGATTTGGCCGAGTTCAAGGTCCTTTCCCTCGATGCCTTTGACTTGGGCATGGTTATGCGGACTCTACATTGATGGTGTGTGAGCGTATACGTAGTTTGATTGTGTAGTATGTACTTCAAGGTGGGCACCGCGCGTCGCTGGCAACCTTGTTTGAGTCGGTAGATCATCTCTCGCATTTTGCGAACAAAAAAAATGAGAACTTTGAGTGCGACATACTGATGAATAGTAATACAGTTTGTATTTGAAGTCACATAAAACGCACTCCTAGCACGTGAAAGGAGGGAGTCTCGAGTGAAAACACCAATGTGATTTGGGAAGGAACATTGCGATTGAAACGGATTGGCAGTAGCAAAATCAACGTCTCAGTGGTTGGCAATTTTCTTCGCGTGGTCTCAAATAAAAGCCTTATATTATCCCTGCAACCCGTCGAAAGACAGTGCAGAAGAATGATGGAACGTACATGAACATTCATTTGCAGAGCATACTTGATCACATCAAAGGACGAGGCAGGCAGGATGAAAAGAGCATGTTTACCAAACAACTGGCAATCGGGATGCAAAACCTGGTCATTCAATGTAAACCGACATGGACGTTGCGGATAGATCTTGAGGGGGGGATTTTTTTGGACAAACGAGAAACAAGTGATCTGTCAGACTCAGGGGGAATCGTAGAGTTGAAATTTGTGCTGGCGAAACTGCAACGTATGAAGGCAAAGCAACTGGAAGGATTAGAAAAAGGGTATTTACCTCTCGTTCCGATGGAAGGAACAAGATCCTGCATCCGAGTCAAGAAAAAGAAGAAAAAGAATTATACAGCAAAGCTACCACAGCTGTAAGTATATGCATTTATGGGATATCAATCTCAAGGACAATAAATTGAAAAAAAAAATGATCGTTGATATCGGAACGCCGATTTCTGGCGAACTCACATCGTTCAATATTAATGCATATGTTGCGTCGTCACGGAGTCAAGGCAGGGAAAGCTATCGTTTGCCACCCATCTAACGCACACGTACGGATAGAAGATGAGCGTCTGAACATACTGGATAAGCGAACGACAGAACGAACGTACAACGAAGTATATAACAATCACATTCAACGATTATACTGAGGAAGTTTACTAGTCCTTGGACGCACTATTTCCGTGGCTTATAACGAGGTTGGCAGCCATTTTAGTGCACGAGTTGAGGGTGAGGAGGGGTGTTGACGGCGTTGATCATTCGCACAGTTGCAGCGCTTGAGTGGATACTAAGCGAGAGTGTTCACGGTTCGGTTTTGGATGCCTGGGACCGTACATATTGGGCCGCGCCGATGCGATGCGCGAGCACGCATAAGTAGGTCATGCTCGTGACTGCGTCAAGCTTACAGCAGTTTGCGAAAGTAATTGCAGTCGCCGGAATTTTTTTTTCTTGTGTGCCTAAAAAGGAAAGCCCCTCCAGGGGGTCCAGCGTGCCCGAGTATCGACTGAGAGTCTAAGTTTTCGTAACAATGGGCAACCGAAGGATCAGCGACGACATCAAGGAATGTGCTCTGGACCTCTGGAACCACGGTTGGACTATGGATGACATCTGCGAAGTCCAAGTCCTGCCGGTCTCAAAACGGAGCTTTTACCCCTGGCGTCGGATCTTCGAGGAGCATGGTGCCGTCAGACGGCCATAATCCCCTTTCATTGGACGCACACGACTACTTACAAGGGCTGTTCTTCTGGCACTGGAAGAGCTGTATGCTGAGCGCTGAAAACTAGGACCTTTTCCTTGCCAGTGACAAGGCTTGCACATGGCTAGGCAGTCAGCACAACATCACGATCACACCCTCCACACTCTCTCGAAACCTACGAGAGGATGGGCTCACACGAAAGGTCGTCCATAAATTGGAAGCAGAACGTAATGAAGCTCAACGAGACGATTTCAAAGAAATGCTTCAAACAGGCTTCATTGGGGACGGCTCGGAATTCGTTGTGATAGATGAGACCAGCAAAAACGAGCGTACATATGCCAGGGAATTATATACGAGCACCCCGACGAAAGTTGCAGTCACAGTCCTGCTATCCTGAATGATCTCACAGTCTGAATCTGGGTTGTCGTGCTTTCGACTGCTCAAAAGGCTGAATATATGCAGGCTACAACCTCACATACCTTTTCATACAACCCATCTGTGATCTTCGGGGAGGCATCTTTCACGTCGGGGGTATGTTCAAGTACTTCCAAGTCCGTGCTCTGAGTCCGAGACGGCATGGCTGCTTTACTCTTGTTCCAGCCTTCCGGATACCGGAGCTTTATTTTGAGGTTAGGAAGATGGTATTTCTACCTTGCCTTTCGCAGACGAACGAGTCTTCTTGCGGGCCATGGTGTCGATCAACGTTGATTTGATGAAAGCTCTCACTCGATATCGGACTCGGGCACGCTGGCTGAGGGGCTTTCCTTTTTAGGCACACAAAAAAAAAAATCCGGCGACTGCAATTACTTTCGCAATCTGCTGTAAGGTTGCTTACGATGGTGCCTAGCGTGCCACGCGCAACTTCAGCGCTGATGCCACGTCCGTTTTAATCTCCGACTTTTCAGACTCCGCATAAACCCCTGAGCTCCTCTCCTCTCTCTTCAGAGCACTCGAGCAACGCCCATGATGGCCTTCTTTGAGTGGTCAAGTGAGTTTATGACGCGTCTTTTTTTTCTACCCCAAATAGACTTGAACTTTATCCAGCCCCAGAACGACGTAGGGTCGACGAAACCTTGTCTACCCAACGAGATATATCTTTCCATAATCGAATTGATCGCCCCACCCGCTACGGTCCTGGCACTTCACCAACTCAAGATTTTATCCAAACTTTCGCACACTTGCAGGTTCTTCGCCAATATCTGCCTTCCACGCATATTCGAGTTTGTACAATTTTCTGGTCCCCTTTCAACTTCCCGCCATCTTTATCCCCCACATGAGGCGTCGCTTGGATCTATCCTGTCCACACAGATCGCCGAGAAGCAGCCTCTTGCGCTTGCACTTGCCCAGTCAGTGAGGGATGCCGCTTCCTCCGGTGTCGGGACGACCTAGAGAAGAGTGTATCGCTGCAATGTCGCACATGAACAACATCCGCAGGCTCCGGTTTGTAAACTGTAACCTGGACGAAAAGTACTGGAGCATGCTCGTGGCGCTGCCATCGCTTGAGGATCTAGCATTCGACAAATGCGAATTTCTGCAAGATCGTGTGCACACTCAACCCGAGAAGAGTCTCAAATTATCTCAACTTCTGGTGATTGATTGTGTCTCCGGGCATCATGATATCATTTCACTCACCGATACGGGATACTTGCGCACGCTGGTAATAGATTTATGGGTTATCGAAGAGCTGGATTGGCTGCGACAGTCTGCCATTACGGAGCTGCACCTCTTTACTTTTCAGGATGTTCCATTCGACGACTTGGACCTATCCTACATGCCAAGGCTGAATGTTGTCCTCGAGAAAGCGCCGCGATCCCTCCAGGTGCTGCGTTTCACGGTCGAAGAGAGAACTGCTTGCACACTTGCTACAGGTGTTGTGGAAAGCATGTTGGGGGATCCTGTGTGGAAGGACCTTTCTTCGCTTTGCTCGTTCACACTGCGACTGAGCGGAATGTTTCTTACTGAGGAGGTAAGTCGATTTGTGCCCATGTTCAGTGTCTCACACGGTTGCTTAAACTTGTCCTTTCACTTCCTGTAGGACTCGGAGTTTGACCTATCCATGGACGGTATGCATCTCCTCATGCTTGCTCGTATATCTGGGCTGAATGGATGACATAACAGATAATTTGCCCAAAATGAAACGTATCCTCCATGACAAGCTTGGTGTTATCTCTACTCTCAGCAATCTGAAGTACATAGAGTTTTTCGATCAAGGTTTCCGTTTGGTAGACGGGGAGTGGTCTGGGGTGCCATGTAATTTTCAGGGCTTAGTGCGCATTATCCCTCGTTGCCACCGACAGATGGATGGGCTCGGTGTGCCAGTATCTGCGGAGGAAGAGATCAACCAGTAAATGACCATTGTCAGCAGGCCAGTTCCCACTTTGCGACCGGAAGAGATGATCGCGGGATATTCATTCTGCGTGTTTTACCACCCAGGGGACAAGCACCTTCGACCTGAGAACTCGGTTTACGGGTCACGCCCACCTGGCCCCACCAACGCAGCATACTTCAGTCCTTCCATACGGCCCTCCAGCGTTCAAGCTTATCTTGACCCATCGGAGCAAGAAGGCTTGACAGAGCCAGCGGGCGTTTCCGATTGGTTTGAATTTCCGACGCTCAGCCGCGCACGACCCCTGTCCGACCGTTTCTGAGGAGACTCATAGTGCCACCTAATCTGAGGTTTTGCCTCCACGCCGCTCCGTACATTTCGCGTCGTGCTTGCGTTTCACTGTGCAGTAGCCATGGCCCTCTTTTACTCTGACTGGTCAAGTGAGTTTACCACTGGTTTCCTCTCGAGGAACCTCGTCTACTTTCTAAAAGAGGGCGTTTTCCTCCACATGAACTGCTCTCAATGACCTCGTGAACCTATTTCAATTACCCATTCAAGCCTCCTGTGCTCGACTTCAAGTTGTCCAAATGAAGGTGTTTGCCTCCCCACGCACTCCTCTCAAGGACTACACGAGCCTCTCCTCACCCGCTCGAGCAGCTCTCATCACTCCCCACGAACTCCTCTCAATGACCACATGAGCGCCTCAAACCGCTGGAGCGGTTCTCATCGACGTTGCGCGGAGGCTCGTGAGCCGACCGTCGTGTACAACGTCCGTGTCATGCCCTTCTGCTTCTGCTGACAGCCCTCTGCCCTCTGCCCTCTGATCGCCACTCTTGTTGTCCATACCGCTGGCATCGATCCTGTCGACCTCGTTTGATCGCATTCAGAAAACGGAACGCTTGTACTCTGTCAAAGTCCGATGCCTCCGAATCCAGCTGCGAGTCTGTGACTGTGAATGCCAGCTTTCAGGCTCTTGCCCATCTACTAAGGAGCGTCTCCCAGAGATGGGGGAAACGGGTGGGCGGGCCACAATGAACACGTTCCGCAGAACGATCCGCAGATGCACAGTGGATGGATGACAACGCAGCAGATGACAAGAGGAGCTGATGCTCCTCGAGAAGGTGTTGGCCGCGTCGTTGGAGCCTAAAAAGCGGCATCCGCGCCGATCGTTTCACTGGAGCAGATGCCTCGCCTAATTATTTCATTCGTGGTTAATGCTTCACCATCCTTGCTTCTTCTTTTCCTAGTCCAAGGGCGGCGAGAAGGAGGACATCCTCCGCCAGGACCAGTTCCAATGGTCATACTGGTCAGATAGTCCAACCGCGTCAGTTCGCCCTACTCGATTTGCTCAGATGGCTGAAAAAAAAGAAATGGTGCCGGTATCGAACAACCTACAAAACGTCCTTGGATATGTACTATCGGCGCATCCGTATCCCTGATCGCCCACCTGCGCGTAAGAAACACGCAGAAGGGAATGTGAGACTGCGATCTCTTCCAGGGCCACCACAGGTTTGAAGTTACGATGTAGGAACTAGCTTGCAGATAGCAACGCTCATTTATCGATTGATCTCTTCCTCCGCAGTATTATGTAGCACACCGAGCCATCTGTCGGTGGCCCGATTAAGGCAATCTTCTGATGCATGCATAGTTGAGACACCTTCTAACAGCTTGAGACGCGGCTTCTCGAGTTCGGCGTGCACAGAATCTTGCAGAAATTCGCATTCGTCGAATGTCAGTTCCTCGAGCGATGACAGCGCCACGAGTACTATGTTCTAATACTCTCCGTCCACGTTACAGTCTGAAAACTGGAGCTTGCGGGTGTTCTTCATGTGCGGCATTGCAGCAATACACCTCTTCGTCGCGGCATATAGGTCGTCCCCACGGTGGCGGAAGGGACTACAAGAGGCTTCTTCTGGGCGATCTGTGCATAGGATAGG